>JAECUM010012681.1:0-23339 GCA_016617855.1 Megalonaias nervosa | reverse complement strand
AAAATTGAAGGCGATGACGTCTTCAATACCCTACGAAGTACAGGTGTATCGACAGTCTCTTTCAGAATCACAGAAAATATTCCAGTTTGGAATTCAGTATAAATTCTAATGAATATTTTTATTCAAGAATTTTGTCAGAGCACTATTGTATTTTCAGAGTAAAGAATCACTTGAATTGAATAATTTGAAGAAAACAAAATTCAGCTCAAACTGGTCACAACATAATACAACTTAACCTGTCAAGTATTTCAAGCCCAGCTGACACAATTCTGAGTCACAAGATGATACAGTTCTCTGTTTAACCTCAAGTCACAAATTAGCATTTTCTAAAATCAACCATTAACAAATGGAAAATAACTTTCTAGTATGATTTAATGAGCCCTGTTTTCTTTAAAACATAATAACCTACTAAATTACCTTTGGAATCTCCAAAACCCTGACCCAAATCAACATATTTACCTGGATAATAATTTGGTTAATTTGCTCATACACAATAGAGAAAAATGAAGCTATTTTTAGTTGTTTACTTAAAAACGTCAATCAGGTCAAAGAGAACTGAACTCAGTTTTGGACAAGGTCAAGTCCAGTAAACAATATTATATTACAATAACATGTAATTGAATACAAATATTCAAACTAACGGACAAGATAATTAAATTAAATATACATAACACTTCCCTCCATAATGAAAAAGAAAGATTTTCGCAATAAAGCTTTCTTTTTACAATTAGTCGAATACACTTATCTTAAAAAGAAACATAAGATGAAATCTCATGAATGACACAAAGAACACATGAAACAATATATTAATATACACGTGAAAGTGCATCTGGTATTAAATTGTCTTTTCCCTTTATGTGCCTGATATCAATATTATATTCCTGTAACAACAAACTCCACCTTAATAATCTCTGATTTTTGTTTTTCCTCTTGCCGATGAAAGTAAGGGGGTTGTGATCACAATAATCGGAGAAGGATCTAAACTAGAGTAGAATTCAAAATATTGTAATGCCAATATCAAAGTCAAGCATTCCTTCTCGATTGTAGAATAATTTCTTTTTGGTGCTTATTTAATTTCTTAGCAAAATAGCATACTGAATGATCAACACCATTTATATTTTCTTGAATCAATATTGCTGCAGCCCAAGCATTATCTGCATCAACAGACTGTTTGAATGATTGACTGAAATTTGGAGCTGTAAGAAACTCAGCATTTGGGCACTCTCACTCATCTGATAGTTCAAAATATAAGATTGCTTATAATTTTCATTAAATTGATTAATAAACAATAGGAATTCAATGAATAAAATGACTTGCATTTATCTTAATAACGTTTAGATTTATATTACTATTCTGATTCAGATATGATCAAATGTCCGCTTTAAACATTTGTTATAAGCAGATGTTTACACATGTCGGTTGTTAGCGATTACTCATTATAAGCTGGTGTAAGTTATGTGCATGTGTGCATTCTAAGCACTTGTCCTTGTGATCAGTTTTGCTCTCTAAGTAGGTGCTTATTTTGAACAATTGGCCATATGAGCATGGCACAAAAGGCTGCATGACTCGTGAGAAAATAAAATCCGTTCAAGTTGTCAATCAAGTAGTCAATCAGAAAATTCGAGCAATGTTATTTTTTCACTAGTAACTAAAATGGCGAAATATATTTAATTCTCATCGTTTTCAAACACACAGCTGACTGGTTCTTGTTTTTTTCTTTGTGGGAATACCAAGTTGTTGAGGATTTGTATAATGAAGAAGATGATGCATGAAACCTGAGTTCAAATGCTGGCTGATATGCACTTTATCTAGGCCATAATGGTAAACATTCGGGACGTGATTGCTCTGACTTCACACTTTTTCAAAAATAAAAATCAAAGTATCAAACACATTCAAGAACAAGAAAACATCGTTACTTTCTAATAGATCGTAATGTCTTTGCAGTAAAATTTTTGAAAGTTGATTTTTTTTGTCACAAGATGCTTTTCTTTTCCAGGAACCAAAGTTAGCTGGAATTTGAATCAAATTCTCTCTAGAATATGAAACAGCTAACGTTTATAAGCTGTGATGTTATGGATAAACAATATTGATTTTGTAATGTTACATCAAGTTCAGCTGTTCCAGGTGTCAAAATTAGCTGGAAGCATATTTCCGTGATTGAAAACTATTGGAATTTTTCTGACTTCATGCCATTTGTTATCTAATATGTATTGCATAGTGTGTGTGTGTGTGTGTGTGTGTGTGTGTGTGTGTGTGTGTGTGTGTGTGTGTGTGTGTGTGTGTGTGTGTGTACACAATCAATCTCAGCTATGCAAAATAGTTTGAAACTTAAAATATAATGTAAAAGCAAATGCAATTGTAATGTAACAACATTTACATACCTGCAAAGAAAGTCGTGTTATTTGTTCAATACTTTCTGACCCTCATATATAATACCAACAGTGAAGCAAAATATAGAGCCTCCAATTTAAAGCTTGATTTATTAATATTTATCAATAACTTAGAACTTTTTTTGTTGGAACACAAAAGTAACTAAACTGTATTGTATTGACCAAAATGTATATGAAATAGAGACGCAAAATCCTTTGTACTTTGAATTGTGTTGTCGCCCGGTGTGTTACAACTTGAAAAATATTATTATTGTAATATCCTACATAATAGGTCCAAAATTTCATGGCATGCTAATTACACAGACTAAACATCATTTGTTTGATCAGTCGAAACAGTAAAAGATTAGTTTGATCAAGTGAAACAGTAAAAAAAAGTCAGATGCGAAAATAACGTGGCTTAGGAAGTAGTGTTCGTTAGGCTTTTGCATAAAATATGCATGTTATGTTTAATATGGTTATGTTCTTATAGTCTGCTTTTATCTGGTAGTGTTCTCGCTGAACAAGGATTATAATATTTGTTTGGAAGAACAATCAGCACAATCATGTAACATCTTCATAATACGTACATAAAAATTACGTTACAACCTACATTAGATTTACATTTTTCTAGGAAACATCTTTCTCCCAAAGCCTTGTCCTCATCACGCGCATATATCCATGCATGAACATTGCCCTACAAGAGGAACATCATGGGAGCCCATGTATAAAAGGCTGTAACCTACATCAGTAATCAACAAAATCCCTATTATAATGCCACTCTAGTACACTAGCAAACGTTTACATGATTTTCACTGACTATATTTCAGAGTCGTTAAATCTCTAGTTCCGTATTTTTGTGTTCGGAGTCGCCATTCATTTTCCATTTCCGCCAGCATTGTGTAGAACTCAGCCATGCCAAGTATTCTATCTTAAAAAAGTCATCGGGTACAGCTTGATAATTGTATTGAGACTGGTTTGTGCTGCTAAGTTCCGAATAGACATGAATTCTCGAAAACAGCCGCTACGAGATGTTTAACCAGAACCGCCAGTTATTGCTAAAATAGTTAATGTTCGTGTGATTCCCACACACCCTGACTAAATGTGGCTGATGCAGAGATTTTGCACATGGTACCTTCAGCCACATATATGCGTTTTTATTTTACGAGTAGCACAGTTCTCAGTTGATGATTTCATCTTGCAGCTGTTGCTCCGCTTCGATTATTTTCTCATGGATTTAACATTGGGGTATATCATAGTTCTATTAATAATGTGATCACACAGTATAAATGCTCGAATCTTGCCTTGATCAGATGCGATATACACATTACTTATAGCCAATTACTTATATTACTGGTATAACTGCCATTAGATAATAGAAACTCTGCCTGGGTAATATTAAAATATACGCCGATTGTGTATTCTGGGGACATAGCATTATGTTAAAATAAAATCATAATAGTTTCCAAAGTGACCGTTCATATCTTTGATCCAAAATTGTTTCACGGACTATAATTAATAGTCAGCACTCAACACTAGACATCATAATTAAAGTATATATTTGTGTTAGTCACACTCAAAATGTGTTGTTTTGTCAAACAACTCAGCATGACAATAATTGTTTAATTTGCTAAAACAGTCCCCAAATAATTTTGATATGTTGTTATGTCATTGTTTATAGCATGCTTCTTTCCTTTCATTTACACTTGCTCCGATCCAAATTTTTTAGATATTAGCCATTATTTGGTAATTTTCTTAAAGCAAGCTATCAGATTTAGAAGCTAAAATCATTTTGCAAACCCTCGACAATATAGCAACTGACACATGCAATATGTACACAAAGAACTATACACCAAGATCATGATGTAATTAATAATAAATTACATATTAGAACTTAGCTTGTTAAAAGTATATACAAATATAACTATTACGCCACTTTAACCTTATCTCGCAACTTAGTTTGTCAAATTAAATTGGTTAAAAGAACCTATCCAAGTTTAAATAGTACGTAAATTTAACGAGATAAATAGTTACTACACTGAAACTCAATTTTTGATATATAAACCACTAAACATGTTGAACCACTACACTCTGAACTTTGAAAATCATCATCAGATATAAAACACAGAGTGAAATGACATTTTGGTAAATCAGTTGACGGTGCAGTGTGGATTGATCATATGGATGTGAATATCTTTGTGACATCTAAGATATCGAAGATGAGTATAGTTTTTTTTTGGGGGGGGGGAGCTCACGTCATTTGTAAGTATATGATAAGCTATACATAGCGGCCTATATAATCATGAAGGATAAACCCTAAAAGACTCCGAAAAAACCGCCAACCCATGAGAACCTACTGGCAAGCCTTCTCAGATACCCACCGTTGGCGAAACGAGACTGAAAACCACGAAAACAGAGGTGAGACGTGAGTGATATGTATAGGCAAGCTCCTTGTACCATCTGGACACCCAGGGCCCATGGAAAATTGGGAGAGTGAATTTACACATCTTTAAATCCTGAAAATCGATGGAGACAGCCTAGTCGCTGGGCCTTAAGGCATTCCTGACTGAAGTGGTAGTCTACATCTGAAGTGTTCTTTAGGAAGAAATCTGTTTACTGTGAAAAGGTTGGTTATGAGCCAAAACCCTCAGGCAACACATGATCTGACAGGTATGAAGGAGCAGTGGACCCCAAAGGAAGGCGATGAACTATAGCCATTTGTTACTCTGGGAGTGCAATTCATTTCTCCACGATGGAAATGGTATCGTCGACATGAGCGTGATCCTGAGGACTGACAGGAATGGCTTTTCTGTTATCTCTCTATAGAGGGAAACATCTAAGCGGGGTTTCCATCATCCCGTAACCGATCACGTTGATCTGAGACCAACCATACCAGCTGTCCTTCTAGGTGAATGAAATCTTCAAGACCCTTAAACCTTATTTTAGACATTGCCAGAGACAACAGAATATGTCTGTATCCTGTCTGATCTGCGAAACCTTGAAACCAATGCAGTGACAAATGATGTCATAGGATGGTAAACTAACATTCCGTTAAGGTAGTCCCCACATGTTGTAGAGAAAGGAAACACCAGGAAGTTGGGATGCATATCTGATCCCCATCCTTAGCTGGACCATTAAAACCTACTCCTGATAGCAATAACACGATAACATTGGGACCAGGGAGTACTGATATAATCCCTGTTGCCTGACTGATAATCGAGAACCGATAAATGGTCAAAGACCAGTCTGGCGATGCAGAGCTGACAGACGATCCCACTTCAGATTTAAGCAAGATATATGATCTTCCATCTCAGGAAGGTACAATTCAATTATTTCTGTCACCGAAACATTGACCTTGAGAAGGCATTGCTTGTTCCTAAGCTGGATACGCTGTTTACTCTCAAGTTCCCTTCCTTGGAAAGAGCAAAGGATCAATCTGTTGATGGCTTTGTAACAATTTTCAGTGATCCTTGACCTTAGGCAATCTCTGAACCCTGAAGGATGTGATACTCTCTTGCTCGATGGAGGGTAGAGATCCACACCCATCCTAATAAAGGATGGATGGTTTTGTAATAAACAGGAGGAATAGGAGCTCCTCTTCATTTCTCTGTATTTGCAGTGACTTTCCAAATCATACACTTGATATGTCCAGAGACAACAAGCTGGATATCCATCTTGCACAACCATTACATGATAGGCAGGTGGGGTGCATATCCCACGGGGCCTTCCTGTGCCACACTTCCTAGCACCTGATGACATATTAGGCATTAAAAAAAGAACATCACAAAAAGCGAAACGATCTTGGAACCCAAAAGGGATAGGCAAACTTATACTAGCAATGGGACCATGAATGAGATTAAATTTACTGAAGTGACACTTTCTAAGCAAGATGCAAAAACCCTTCAAAATTAACGAAGTGAGCACAGAAAACACTCATAGAAAGCTTTCTCACATGACCACATTTGTACAGATGAGACTCAAACCCGCTCAGATATGGTGAGAGGCGATTTATCTCTAAAGTGCCTTAGACCACCTGAGGGCCATCGTGGGATTAGGAGCCTCTGAACAGGAAAGCATGCATTAGAAATAGGTCTTGATTTACTGCCATAAAAAGTGACTTTTGGCTTGACAAGTTCTTTCCAAAGGCCAATTGTTCATGGGAAATACACTGTCGGAAAATAACTGATGTTTAACATGTAGCAATAGCAAAGAGCATAGTCTCACTGCATGAAGTACCAGTAGATCAAGGGTCTAGAAAGGAAAGGAAAACATTAGGAAAATTTTAAAAAATGACCAGGGACCCTCACCTTGAAGATAGGTTTTAGAATAATGTACGAGACACACCTTTTAGTGCTGATTTATAAATATACTAAATTCGTCCCTTAATCTCAAATTGCTTTCAAGTTATGGAGTGGCAATTAAAGCAGATGGATGGAAGGAAGGAGAGATGAATATGTAGATACCCAGTTCCCAGCTTTTCATCAAAGGTCAGCAGAAAATGGCCTAATACCTTCAACGTTTATCTAATTTAATCAAGGTACCCTCATTTGATTTGACTGGTGTTCTTCAGATGCTTTGAAGAAAGTTGGTATTAATGCATGTATGATTACCCAGTTGTGGTTTGCAAGTTCTATGAATAGCCTGTGCCTTTTTTTTCAAGATTTCAGAATATAAAATAAATCAATTTTAGGATTATTTATTAATTTTTCTATTTTACTTAACAAAAGTATGATGTTCTGAAAACAAGAAATGTGTTTATGGATTTCAGAAACAATTTCATACTTGTAATTAATTATAAGCTATCTTAACATGTACTAAGCGTCAGTTCTAATCAGCATTTTATTTATTGTTTTTAAATTAGCGAGGTTTTATAATATGAAAATAAGAGTAACATGAACATTACTTTATGTATCTGTTTCATGTTTAATAGTCCTTTATCTAGCCAATAAAAGGAATGCTCTCAACAACTTTTACCTCTAGTCAAAGTATGAATTTGTTCGCTCAACGTTTGGTACATATACTATTATTTGCGTATTAGACTTATACCATTACCTTTGTGATTTAGATCCGGGCATCTATTTGCTTCTTTATGACCATAAGTGCAAGCCACTCACAAAGTGTACACGAGGAACATATTCTAAAATAAAATGTAATGTGCAAAGATTATTTTTCTTTGACTCACAAAAAATGTGACATTTAAAATTTGGCTACAAAATTCAATGACTCCGTTCAGTATCAATCAGTATTAGTCCAGGTACATGATCTTGAATGAAATCAATTATTCAAAAGCCATTTTGCATAGTTCAGTCCCAATGATCTTGACCATTGAACATTTAAGCCAAAAGATAAAAGAGTTTTCCTTCTTACCAAACGTGCAAACCATTCACAAACGTTGGTGAAGGTACATATTCAAGGAATGATGCCTTTGAGCAGAGATTATCATTTAATTTTAAGACATAATGACTTTAACATTTGACCTTTTCAACAGACTCATACTTTAAATACATGCCATCCACAAAATTAAATTCAGGTCTGTGATACTGAACTAAAGTTATTGTGCTGAAACAAACTTTTTCAGTAATAGTGACTTTCAACTTCGATCACAAAATCGACCGGCTTCTTTCTTACCCCATACATTTATAAAGTGTGCTTCAGGTCTGCAGTTCAAAACTATGGTTATTAGAAACCATTTTATTTTTCTGTCTGCCACAGTGTCATTGACAATATATGTTTTGACCTCAAAATCAGCTGGCTTCTATATTACCCCAAACACAAAGACTGGACGAAGTATTTGAGGAAAACCTAACAAATGTGATTATGCAAAAAGCTATTTTTCATCGTTAAGTCACCATGACCGTGACCTTTTGACTCTGAAATTGAATAGATTCTTTCCTAACCCAAATGCAAGCTATTAACAATGGTAGATGGTAGCGAACCATATGTTTTTCCCAGAAACCATCTATATGACAGCAGAGAGATAGAAGCACGGGTGTCATAATGCAATGTTCTAATCCTTATGGCAGGCCTATACAAATTGATTTCAAGTCTGGGTCAGCTGCAATCTGATTAAAATCAGATCTCTTCTGTCCTAGAGGATCTGACAGCGGCCCCTTGGGGGTCATCTTCTGCTGACCTATGTTATTACCATAGTCACTGATTTTATCAGTCAATCAGATGAAGTCTTTTATGTTCCCGTTTGGGAGACTCGGTAGAACGGCTGGAAAGTATCAATATGTGCCAATTGATTTGATTCACTAGCAGATTTCTAAACGCTGCATTTCCATTGGCTAATTCAATGGTGACCATAACATGATCCCTAAGTGGTCGCTGTCAGATACTCACTTATGACAATATAGATCTGACTTTAATCAGACTGGGTTGGCTGCTTCAGTCACAGTGTGTCCTTGAGAAAAGCACTTATCCCCCATATCATTGGCATGATAGAGCCAATAATGTCCTAAAGTACCATTACAACTAACAAAATCAAACCAAAACATATTTGTTAATTGTTCTGTTGGGATACTTCAAATAGGCATCAAAATGTATTTTAGTCCTGTAATTAGGTATCACGGATGAGAAGGACAGTGCATCTGACGAACATTAGTATTGCTAATTTTGCACTTGATTTAAATTCTATTAAACAACCTAGTTGTACAGTGGAGATATAAATACTCCCTGAAATTTGCCACTTGTATCATTCTCATATTTATAAATCTTTCTGTAGTTGTTGCCAATGACATGTGCAGAGAAACAAGTTACAGAGTGTGAATAAGAGGGGTTGGGTTGGGTTGGGTATTGAATATTTACTCTAAAAGTCTTCCATGCAGGAAAAGTCTGCTAATGCAATACATGAATAAATACTATACTAAATACAAGATTAATGATCATGGTTGTGTATTTGTCGATGTGTAGATTTTACCTAATCACTCGCAAAGTAAATAAAGTCAGAAGGACTTTATGTTAACGTTGTGAGTGATTACGTAATCTTTACACATCGATATATACCCAATCATGATCATTTAATCCTTATAATTCGAATTTACTTCCTTTCTAAAATCAGATAAGCATATTTAATCGACAAAACATTCACTTTTATGTAGATCGAAGTTTTTTGTTTTTTCATTAGCTTCTTAACTGCGATAAAATACAGTGTACATAGCCCGATCTTCACAATCCAAGATTTGTCATTACTTTATACAGTAATTTGGTTTAGAATGCCATAGAGGGTCATGTCAGTGATATATTGATATGATCATTATTTTAATATACAAAACAGTTTGTTGCGGTTAAACCAGGGTATTCCTTTTTTCGAAAATTACAGTTGCGTATGGCACGTGTTGTTAAAGCAACGTTGTTTTTACTTTCTTCGCATTTCGACCTTTCAAAAGCAAAATCGTATCCATTTTAGTGAGATCCCTTCTTTGACATATGTCCCTGACCTTTAATAATCACTGCTGTAACATGTTGTCGAGGTGAAATGCATTGAGATTGTCTTGTAAAGCCTACCACATGTCTTCATGGGCAAAAGGGATGAGTGGTAGAGTGCAGGAAGGTCTGTGCGGTTACATTGTTTTAAATTCTAATGGTCCATTTCTATCTGTGGTTGGTATCTTTTGATTGGAAATCACAGGAGTAGGTGGGTGGGTATTTGTTGTTGTTATTATTAGAGAGTAATGGGCTGATATAGATTAAAATTCACATCAAATGACATGGAAACAGGGAGCCATAAGTAGTCCGCAGAATGTATCTATGTGTAAAAAATTCCACTTCAGTATCATGTGACTGTTTATATCCAATCATGTCGCAGAAAACGCATTCAATTCATAAAAAATTGGAATTATAATGTTGTAATAAGGATAATTACTGACAGCTTACTTCACTTTAATTTATGAAATTTTGTTACAAAATTAAGCATCCTACTGTAAAGCGTGTATGCATTTCCTCTCTGATTTAGAATTAATCTTAACATCAACAATGACTACAAGCACCTTTTAAACATAGTTAGAATTTTGACCATTTAGATGTCAGCAGGGACTGCTAATAAAGCCCAATTAACTGTACGTCTAAGACACTTACAAAACTGACAATGGTTTAGTTGAATTATAGCAGCTTTGAGCACAATGCTTGGAATAGGCTTAAATTGATGGGCATCAAATTTTCATATTGTTGAAAAAATACGTATTTGTTGCTACTATCTTTAATTGATTTTTCATTTAACATGATACAGTTATTAGCAATTATATATATATATATATATATATATATATATATATATATATATATATATATAGAGAGAGAGAGAGAGAGAGAGAGAGAGAGAGAGAGAGAGAGGGCAAACAAGTTTTTATCCTTACTGAAGGTTGTTTGAAAACAACAGCAATAACAGGTTTATTTGCTCTCAGGTTGCTCACCAATGACATTTGAAGGCAAGAGTGCAATTCTTTTGAGGTATAGGGGCCATTTGTTGGAAAGAAGAAAATTAAATATTAGTAACCCTCTACAACATTTATATTCTTATTATGAAATATGAATTATATCTTTTTCTGCCCTTACCAAGAACTAAAATATTTTGTTTTCAACACTCAGTTTCCAGGTTTTACAATATGAAAAACAACAATTATTCATCTGTTGCATGTCATGAGGTAAATTATTCATTACTGACAATTCACATAAATGCTGAGGCCTGACTTATGGAACATTTTTATACTTCTTTTAGCATGCATCGGTGTAATTTGGAATTCAATTAGTTTTCATTGTTCTTGACAGTTAGGAATTAGATGCAAAAAGAAACCCATGCCAGAAAACCAAGCTATTCAGAACAAAGGATACATCCTTTTGATATGCAAATAGGTGTCGAAACTGAGTTTCACTTTCTCAGGTATCAGAATATCACGAACACAGTGGCCAACGATCTTGAAAGTTGAAGTGAAATCTTCTATTGTGTGCATGTCTGCAGTTGTATAGAAGGGATTGTTTTAATTTATTAGCTGTTTAATAAATCATTTTATAGTCAATGATCTGTAGAACATCCATTGTTGATAATATAACTCACAGTACAACATTGCACATAAAGTAAAACCCCATTTATCTGACATAAAGAACAAAATTCCAAATAAAGTAAAATCCCATTTATCTGAATTTTGTGAGGGACACAAATTATATAGATATTTGCAAGTCTGTATAAATGACTTTGTTTAATGATTGTTGTAGGTATATCCATGCGGATTCTATGAATTAATAGTTCAAAATGAATGAGGTTTACTACGCTAATTAAACAGAAAAGGTAGAAAGAACTTAAAAACCACATGGTGGAGCAAAGGAAAATCATAAAATATTCATATATGAAAATCATGGAATATCATAACTCTTCTAGGTACAGTGGATTGCATGATGACTTGCTCTTAGCACAAAACTCAGCTGACGTGCGAGACCTCAAAAATGTATAGTACAGCAGAGTGTCTCTGAATGATGTTGTAATCTTTATACCGGATTACCATTCAAGAAATAATACTGAAGATCTCATGATTTTAATTTTCTTCTAAGCAAAGGTATCAAATACCTACATTATTAATTTACGAATCGTAATTAAATTGTGTGATCCAAACATTTTTGTATTTGATGGACCAGATTGTGTTGACAAAATCCAGCAGGAACAAATAAAAGGCATACATCATAAAGATACTGTCTACAATGTGTATATTATAGATTTATGGGATGAATTGTTTATCCACATGAATCAAATAACTGTGTAATAGGAATGTTAGTAATGTATATATAACTTCATATTTTTCTGCATGATTACAGCAGAATTGAAGAAAATCTTCTAATACAATATTCTCTTAGAATACGACACATCAAATATATGTTTGGAAGGAAAGTCTATTTTCCCTGCGCTATAATAGTACATGATGCACAACCATTTTTTCCAATGCAAACGCCTGGTTGGGCAAATGAAAACATTAAAAACTAAACGTGCTTTACATTATTATGAGCTCTTTCTACATTTGATGTATAGGGATAACTCAATTATTTATGACATTTGAATGAGTAACAAAATAAAGTGAAAATATTTCTTTTAACTATAATAAATACAGTTAAACTTCATGCTATGTTTGAAAGGAAGAAATAATTTTAGTTTGAAGATGACAGTAACTGCAACGAAATCCAACCGCTCCGGTGGTCCAGTGGTTAGAGCGTCCGCGTCGGATGCGGGAGGTTGAGGGTTCAAACCCCGGTCGACTCATACCAAAGACATAAAATGGTAATAACAGTTGTCTCGCTAGGCCCTCAGCATTAAGAGATTAGTGTTAGGACTGGTCGGTCTGGTCTCAGGATAAAGTGATTCGGTGGGATACCTATATACTGTTATGTATATGTAATTTGAATATTTTTGGGGGTTTATTTTAGTGCATTACATGTTACTGTAATGATAGTTTTGTCTGTGGGATTTGATGTTTTTATAATTGCAGTTCAATTCTGACTGCTGTTTGTATTCCCACAGTAAATAAGTTATGATTCCAACATTGTAATTTTAGCTGACCTACTTCTGACTTTGATTCAAAATTGGTAAACACAGAGTGAAAATCATTGGTTGTGATCAAGGTCATATTGGCTTGCGTAGTCATCTCTTTTTTAAACAACGTAATCTTAATTTTTTTTTTATTATTGAATCTTATAGTAAGATTCGATCGTCCATTGCGGACGTGACAGTTGGCCTGTGGTCTTACTGCGCCATTCGAATTAAGTGACCACGTAACTCCGTCATGTGATCTCAAGTTGTGTTTAAAACTAGCGTTTTATAGTGATTTAACTGAGTCGTAATTTCACATCTTCAGAGCTCAGAAGACCTTTTCCTGTTCTTGCCAAATCTGAATTCAGTTTTTATTTAAAATAATTTATTCTCCCTGGAAATCTCTTGTGTTCATTCAAATTCTTGGACAAAGACATTATTTCGAAATTATTCGGAGTTCTAAAGTCGGATTATTTATTCTTGGATTCAAAAATTAACTGTTGACCATCAACACTAAATTAGGTTATAGAAGACGTCATCGCCTTCTATCTTGGGACTTCATCGGGATTCGAACTTCGATTCATTTAGAACTTTTTAGTGATAGGACTTATATTTTTAAATTCTTGGATTGATTTTTGGATTAGATTCACAAACTGTACGTCCTTTATCAAATTTTTATCTTATTGTCTAGGGAAATAAATTATTTTGTTAAATTTACAAAACTTGTTGGCTTCACTCTTTTTTTTGTTACTTTGTACGAGCCTAGTCACGTAACAGTACATACATACATACATAGATACCTAGATACATACATACATACCGACATACCGACATGCATGCATGCATGCATACATAAATACATACATACATACATACATACATACATACATACATAGATACAGACATTGGGCAGCGGCTGACAAAATAGTCTAAAGAGCTTGTCTTTTTTACCAATCACTGTCATTTCACCTCTGTCCGCGTGGGTTTGAGTCTAGGGCTCAGCTAAAATGGATATATAAGATAGCAACCAGAAGCTTTCCTGTCTTCCGGGGTTCTTCCACCATCAGTCATACTGGCTGTCATGTATAACCTATTTTGAGCTGGAAAATGGCGTCAAACTCAAACACAGCTACAACTTAGTGTAATATATTTATCTCAATGGTGAATCTGAACCGCAAAACCTATGATAATGTCACTGATATCTCCTAGATTGACTTTGATTTTCTACATTCCATAACTGTTTTATGTTTGTATGTACTCGTATTGTACTTTGTCTAACAATGTATTTTTGTTTGGTTCCAGTTACGTGTTGATACTTACTATTGCCCTTATCATTCCACCTCAGTTTGTTTTATGCCTCACTCGAAAGTATACACTATACTGTTACCTTAATCTTTGCGTTATTCGCTTTCAAAGAATTGGAAATCTAAATTGTTAATTTAAACATTTGAATTGGTGTTGTGTGTAGCTTTGATACGATATAGTTTCGAAAGCTTCATTAAAACGATTTAATATGGATATATGAAACTTTGATTTGTGCTGTAGCGACAAACGTGTTTCTGACTACTGATCACAGATTTGAGTGAAGATGAATTGCAACTAAGAAGGTTTAACTGAAAACAGATCAGTGTCAGAACTAACACTCACTGGTGTATGTGTGCTGCAATACCCTTTCACCACACCCAGTGAGAGTTAACTCTGTCTGACACTTGACACTTATTTCGGTAGCTTGTAGCTAACATTAACTTAAAGGATAGCTCGAAACACATTTTAGAGTAAGTAATGCGGCTTCTATATTTTATGTTAAGTAAGAAAAATAATATTGTAGAATACGATTGGTTCGCAATAGATGGGAACTTGAGACTCAAGAGGATAATAATTCAATGTGCAAAAGTCTTTAGTGTTTACTGTTTAGATGGCTTGAAGAAGACAAAATAGACATATTCCTTACATTTGTTAAAATTATATATATATATATATATATATATATATATATATATATATATATATATATATATATATATATATATATATATTCCTTCCTAACTAGAGTGAAACGCGTATAATATGGGTGTGAGAAGTAACTACCTCAACTGAAATGTTATATGCAACTTCGTCCTTGCTGATCAGCCTTACACGTGTTTGTTTAGTCTCTGTAGACATCTAGGCATGAGTCTCTAGTTCGGCGTCATTGTACCTATTTCAGCTTGAATTTCATTGGTATATTTGTCCAATATTTTTCCGTTGAATACATAATTTTCCTTAGCACTGACCTTTTCCAGTCACACTGCAATTCCCGAGTTCTTTACATTTCTACGTGATACTGTCACCCGCTAATTACATAACCTTTAAAGTGACACTAGTAACAAAGATAGAGGCAGAGAGACGGCGAAAGCGAAAGAGAGCGAGAGCGAAAGAATGGAGGTATTGCAAACGGCATGGAAATATGAAATTGCTAATTTACTATTGCAAAATATCGTACATTAGCATATATAACTTTGTATATAAATGTCCTATTTGCAAGATTTGCGTTTAAAAAACAAAAAAAAAAAAAAAAAAACAAAACATGCATATGAGAAAATATGCGATTTTCTCTTGAAGTTGATAGTATCTGACATGATGTTTAGATGCATTTCCGCTGGACTGTACTGTACATTGGCAGACGGAGTAAATGGTGAAATGGCCGATATACTAAGTGGTATATTCACAGATGGACTAGATAGTGTATATATAAATAGACAACGTGGTATATTTTAATTTAGTAGATAAAATAAATGCTGTATTGGTAGATGGGTCACATGGTATATATGGATATTTTGTATACAACCTGGTGTTCATGATAGGATTCTACTTCGTACATCTAGTGTGAATTTGTAAGGCAGGCTTTGAAAGAAGTATGTGTATGGTAGAATCCTTATATATCTGTAACAATAGCCACGCTTCAACGGACATCAGTGTTATTTGTAGGTTTTGCGCCTAGTTGTTATGCAATTCACAGTGGTCCTAGTGGAGCTGACCATAACGCCAACAGGTTTGACTTGTGTTACTGTTATGGGAAATGTCAATTAAACATATTGGGTCAAATAAATTGTGGATCTTCCAAACATCATGATAATCCAACAGACATCCGTACTGACAGGGTGATATATAATTATTAGAGCGTCCATAAACTCTACATGGAAAATTCACGTAACAGTTAAATTCAAACCTAAGCAAGCTGAATATTTTGGATTGCGTTTGCGAGGTCACCCTGTTAAAACATGACTGGAGGCCTAGACCACTGGACCTTGAAACTAGCTAAGTGTTAATATTGCTTGAAGGTCAGAGTTTATGTGACACAGGCCTAGCCCAAAGGCTGTCTAAGGAGTTGAAAAATTGTGCAAGAAGATATTCAAAAACATCGTGGCGAGCTGTGGTCTTGGATATTTTTCCATGTAAAATTCTGACGACCAAAGGCCTAGGGTTATCATTGTTGAAACAACCATTTTGACAAGTAACCGACGAATGTTTTTAAAAAAAATTAAAAGCTCAAATTTAGTCAACTATAATTAGGAACAATAATGTACGAAATTCGGTTTCAAA
Organism: Megalonaias nervosa; assembly: GCA_016617855.1. Lineage (NCBI taxonomy): Eukaryota > Metazoa > Mollusca > Bivalvia > Unionida > Unionidae > Megalonaias > Megalonaias nervosa. The sequence goes on along the minus strand of JAECUM010012681.1, from coordinate 6,881 downwards.
ACTGATCATAAACGCAACCAAGGGCGCGAAATTAGGTAACTGACTTCACATGAAGATTTTCCCTACTGCTTGCATCGTACTTATGCCATATATTTAATATAAATTTGTCGGTGAAGCACACTGATTCATTTGTTCTTGCGTTCATTGGTCTAGATTGCCTTTTATGGCTTTGTGATCAGCTAGGTACACTCAAAATGCAACGTAAGATGGAACTACTGTGCTTTAAGGTCGAATTGCTTTCATCTTTATTGTAAGTGAATAATGGGAGCACTTTCAACTATCAGAGTACAGTTTTGTACGACAGTGCAACGAAAGACAAATTTTGAAACTTACTAGATATAATAATTCGTATGTAAGCCATTGCCCCTACCTGTCACACAAAATGTACTTTCATGCACAAAATGTAACAGCAGAAGGTCCGCTTGCATACGATATCAGGTATCCTTTACCCATGTTCTCTTCCCCAAGAATCTCATCACCAAGGGTAGTAGATATTAGACGTCGCTGCTGGAAAGCAGCAAATGAATACACGTTTCCACTGGATATAAAAGGTGCAGAAACATGTAATGTTTTTGAATGTTGTCTTCCGCTTATTTTAGGAATGCGTTGCTAAGGATAACAAAGCAAATTTATTTTGCATTGTTGTTATTTTTGGATTAAACAAACACAATAAAATGTCTTCAAAATATAACCATTTTGTTCAGATAAAAAGAGTTTTTCCCGTATTAATATAACCTAGGTAATTTTCAATTATCGATCAATTTACATCTGGACACAATGAATTTATTTATTTTAAATTATTTTTAGTTCTCCTCACTCCTTATAAGTTCGTAATCCTTCGAGTGTCGCATAAGGCTGTGGGGAGCGTAGTCGATCGCAAAACGTCTGCTCAAAACTTTAACTTGTGATGCATATTTAATATGTATTGGTTGATAGATTTTCTCCATGATTATGTGTTCTGAATACACCACTCCCTCGATAACTCGCGCACAAAGGGGTCCACAAACATAGACCGCGCTATAAGCGAGGGCGCGAGTTACCGAGGGACCTCCAAAAATTGAAAAAAATCGCTTGGACATCGAGAAAACAGCGGGGGGGGGGTTCGTGGTTAGGGAACTTTGCTGTTTAATGACTGAATCCTCGTTTTGCATTCACGTCGATAATAACCTTTAATAACGCAGTTTTTCTAATGAAGTTGTTCGTTATTCTGTTTAAATAACATTTATTTTCAAAATGTCCAACATGTGAAAGATCGTTCCAACTGGTTTCAACAACCATTACGTCTACACGAAAACATGTGTGTATTACGTCACTGCTTCTTGATGAGTCTGGTTCCCGGAGTGGTATGGCATTGTATCCTGCCAAATTAGGAGTGAAAAGAGCAGGGAACTAGACTAACTGTTGATACACCACCAAACAAGATTCCTTTTGTTCAAAAAGCAAGCGAAATTTTCGTGAGACAATCGTCTACGTCGAATCTCAATTTTTGTGCTGTTTAATTAGTACAGTATTGATATCGTGATTTCATTGAAAGTAATAATGAAACTTTTTATCATTCTTGAGGATATCTCAAAGTGCCAGTTCAAGAATTCTCTGAAACTCGCTTGCCCACAATGGTCCGTATCTGTGAAACCAAGTTCTTTATTTTACGAAGTATAGTATTCTTTTCGCTTGGTTGCCGTGCTATCTTTGATCACAGTTACCAATGAGTCAGTTAATTTAAGGTAGTTTATGTTACATACACAATAACATTTATAACAGTGTTCAATTGATCAATTGAAGTGAGTTCACCCGACATACGACCGGGGCAGCTAGATTTTAAGTTTGTAGGATTTTCTTGCCTTTTAACTCTTCTTTTATTTCATCTCCATTATTTGATTCAAAAGACATAATTAACGTGATAATACAAAGGAGGCCATCTTTTAATTCAGTACAACAATGCAACAAATACTTCTGCAAGTCAGTTATCAAAACACGGTCGGCACCTAAATAGGTTCTTAGAGAAATGCTCGCGGACATAGCTGTTACAGTAGATTGACACATTTTACGTTTAATTACAAGAGGACACATTGCATTTATGATGATTACACTTAAAAGGAACTAGAAGATAGAACTAGAACACAAATTTCAATTGATAAAAAATTATTTAATTTGTATTTATTTATTAAAGTACTGCCTCCGCTAGGCGTAAGTGACATTTTCATTGATCGAAATTTCCTTACATATCATTAATTGCGGTGTGCTAGGAATGTCACTTGGAAAGAAAATGTAAAAAAATTGTATGACTTATTTTTAAATTTGGTATTTCATAATGTTGATTAAAATTTCCAGGTCCTATCTACCGTTTTCGACGATAAAACGAGCGATATATCAAAGTTTTTGTAGCTAATTTTGATCGCGATTTCCATAAAGTTCATAAAATAGGGATCTATTTTTGGAGTAATTTCTGGTTTTAAAAAATGGGATCCACGCCTGACCCCGCGTTATAAGCGGGTTCGCGAGTTATCAAGGCGCGAGTTATCGCGGGAGTGGTGTGTGTGTATATATATATATATATATATATATATATATATATATATATATATATATATATATATATATATGATCTAGTCTAACCATAGTCATGTAACACAGATTCTCTATTAGAATATTGTTAATATAGTAAAGCACAACCAAAATTGTATTGAAATCAACTACAAATCAGGTGGTATATTTAATTTCTTTGCTTTATTAGAGTTGTGATTAATCAATAGGAATATCCTAACCTATATTTATACTCCTACACCAAGTTGCTGTAAGGTTAACTGTACCTCCTTTATGGATTTTTAAATGTATGAAAATCAGTACAAAATTTCTGATTGAAATGAAAAATAGTCTGCTACAGTCTAATGTTGTTAATCCAACAAAATATCCAGCACCACAAAATTTCCAGATAAACCAGACTTTTGGATAAATGGGTTAAATTCTAAATGACTATAAAAGTATTGTTTCACTTCAATAAAGCCAATAAAATCCATATCCTAACATGAATCATGTTTGTTAGTCTATATGTCTATATGTCACAAGGAGAAACTGGTATAGCATACAGCACATCCCAACTACAAAGCCCTGCATTATAACATGGTTCCTGTTATAAGGGCATACAAAACAAGGGAAAAAATAGGTACAGCATACAGCCTACCTCCATTACAAAGCCCTTCATTATGTTTCTTATTATCTGGGCTGATAGATCACATAGAGAATCAAGTACAGCATTTCTTCACTATAACCCTTTTTGGTAACTGCATTATCTGCAGTTTCATTTTGAACACTTTAGTGTATGGAAGTTGTGCTAGAAACATTTCCAGTAGGTATTGCCAATGGTCAACACCAACAAATTGCAACACAGAATGAAGTGAAGGAAATAATATTGCTTGCCATGGGCAGACTTTACAATTGAATGCCCTAAAAAAATGTGCGATAAAGTAATAAACTGATAAATGTTAGGCACAATGGTTATAATCATGTATCAAAGGGTACGAGTGTTACCCATGCCAATAATTGTAATTGAAACTAAAAAAATGTGGAAGATAATTTGGATATAATAAAATTGTGAAACACAATTCCCTGGCTAATCAACAGCAACACAAGCAAATAATAATAATAAAAGAAGCAAAAAAAACAAAGTTAAACTGAATGTTGAAAGCAGTATTTTATTAAACTAAGTCAATTATGAACTTTCATTCATGATTATCTTCTATATTATGCATAAAGCTTAGAATATGCATTTGATGATGAAATCCTTACTTAATTAAAATTATCACTTACAATTAAAATAAATAATTTCAATTGCATACTTTGTTTCCATTGTGTTAAAGCTATGTACTATAAAAAATATGGCAATGAACATTATTTTATGAGTGATCATTTCCATTTGCATATAGCGATTGTGTACTTTTTCAAATGCGCATGTTTCATATAATTATTAGGGTCAGTTTTGAAAATTAATTATATTTTCTATGTGAAATTCAAACAGATATGTATGGAAAAACAGGTACAGCATCAACCCCCCCTACAAAGCCATTCATTTTTACATGGTTTCTGTAATAAGGGCCTATAGAACACATGAAGAAACTAATACAACACCACCCCCACCCCCCAACTACAAGGCCCTTCATTACTATATGGTTTCTGTTATAAGGGCCTGTGCAACACATGAAACCAATACAGCATCCCCCCACTACAAAGCCCTTCACTATTACATGGTTCCTGTTATAAGGGACTGTACAACTCTTGAAACTCATACAACATCCCCCCACTACAAAGCCCATTCACTATTACATGGTTCCTAATATAAGGGACCGTACAACTCATGAAACTGATACAACATCCCCCCCACTACAAAGCCCTTCACTACTACATGGTTCCTGTTATAAGGGACCGTACAACTCATGAAACTGATACAACATCCCCCCACTACAAAGCCCTTCACTATTACATGGTTTCTGTTATAAGGGTCTGTGCAACACATGAAACCAATACACATTCCCCCCACTACAAAGCCCTTCACTATTACATGGTTCCTGTTATAAGGGACTGTACAACTCATGAAACTGATACAACATCCCCCCACTACAAAGCGCTTCCTTATTACGTGGTTCTTGTTATAAGGGCCTCTACAACACATGGAGAAACAGGTACAGCATCCCCCAACTACAAAGCCATTCATTATTACACTGTTTCTGTAATAAGGGTCTATAGAACACATTAAGAAACTGATACAGCATCCAACCCACTACATGGCCCTTTATTATTACATGCTTCCAGTTAAAAGGCAAGTATATTCATAGATCCTGTATCATCAAGTGGAAGTAAAATTATATGTATCATGTACTTCATTAAAAGGTGGTCTCACCATAAGGTGTTATACTCTATCCTTCATTTGTACCTCAAGTGTAAACAATAGAACTGCATAGTACATGTGGTAACATGCACAACCAAAAACCAGCATTGCACAACAATGAGTCAAAGTGAGTAGTGTTAATAACATTTTTAAAGGTATCATTTTCATGTCAGAATGTTGATTCTAGAATGATGAAAAATTTAAACATTAAAAACAAGAAACTGAAACCTCTTTATATGTCCTAATTTTGTAAGTCAGAAATGTGAATTAACAAGAATAGACTGTATAAACTGTAACCATCCTGATTTGCAGTTGTCTGATTAGATTTGTGAATACAATTAATCTTTAAAAAAAACATCTTCTGAAAATGATGTTAGTAGATAAAGTAGATAAATGAGTCATTAAAAGATTACATTTTACAATCATGCAGAGCTAGCAGAGACCTGGAATAATGGACACAAAAAACAGCAACACTAAGTTTGTAAAAAAATTGCCAGAAGTTGATAATTTAAACCCACCATTGAATATGAAGGTTGAAGAAGTGATGGGGCGCCAGTTCCACCAAGTACCCTAGGCAAAGCAACTTCACTCACTCTACGTCGAGCACCCTGAAATTACCACAAAATAAGCTGATTGTTCAATGTTAATTTGCTTTATTATAAGCAAATGCTTTTGAAGGGATTTTAGCACTTTTTAAGTAGTCAATCAACTCAGACTAGGTCTACTCCAGTCATACACACGAACCCCATGAGATATAAGTGTAATTATTGTTGTCATAAGTGTCAAAAAAGCATAATTTGGCATGAAAAGTGTAATCTATATATTACACATCAGAATTACAGCATGTATGAGAAAGATACATTTATTTTTGCTACTAACCTGGTTCTGCAGCTTGTCAAAATTCTTGTCACAAGGGGCAAAATCCATATGGATTAGGCCCAGAATACAAACAGAAAATACACCAAAAAATTATTTTTATTCTGCACTCATTTTAATTAGTCTTCATGTGTAATGTTCACTGAATGATCATGAACTGGAATTTTACAAGGAGCATGATCATGTGCTCAGTGTGCTGTATTACATTACTCTCACATTCTTCTTTTAAAGATAAGTAAACAGATGTTGATTTGTCCTTTTTCTGATCTGACATGTTTTGAAGTTTGAAAAGTTCCATCTGCTCTAACATTTTCTGTCATATAGCATCCATAACTAGCACTGTAAAGCATTTTGCTTAACTTGTGGTGCCATTTTCTTCAAAAGTTTAGACTGGTCTGCTCACTAACTAGCTTATCAATATAATGAATCTGTGAAGCAAAGTTCAAATTTGAAGAAACCTGTCTGTTTTCTTGGAAATGGGTCATATAAAGTTGCTATAATAATCCAATAAGGAAAGTGTGGAGTGAGAGGAGGGAATCCTGCAACAGCAACAGGTAGGTACTACATTATTAAGATTAGTTTAATCCCCCACCCCACCCAACAAAATTTTAATATCAGTAATACCGTACTTGTTGCTACTGCATAGCTAAATTTACTACTTTGGTGGGAGACTGATGATGCCATAACTGAAGAATAAAAAACTTTATGAGAGCTCCTTAACTCATTAACCCCTGGCGCCGCGTTTACACGGCAGGGGATAGTAGCCTACTTCCGAGCTCTGTAGCTTCAAGGTCATGTATAACATGCTAAAGTGGGTGGTATTATAGAAAGGTAAACAGATGTAGCTCTACAATGATACCAAATAATCTGGATGTTCTAGTTGCACTACAAAACACAGTGGGAGAAACATAATTTTTTGGACCCGATTATTTTCCACCCAAAATTCGCCCATGGTTGAAATCTGATTTTGTGTCCGGATTTTAGACTTTGTGGCCTCAGACCTAAGGCAGACCCGTCTGAACTGCACAAAGACAGGTGAACCTTTGCAAAAAGTAGGGTAAGATGCGAATTCGGAATAAAGAGTGGTCTTGATACAAAAATGATAGGTCTGTTAAGTGAAAAA
>JAECUM010012680.1:0-47091 GCA_016617855.1 Megalonaias nervosa | reverse complement strand
AACAAGAACCAGGACGGATATTTAGAAAGTAATAGGTTTTACCCCTTGACAGAAGAGGAAGAGGAAATTCCAGAAAGCCCTCTAGAAATAGAGGAAAGTAGCCCGGATGACCTTCTGGGGATACAACCCTTAACATCCACTCCGGTGCCGAAGCAACGAACAAAAAGAAAAATGAGATTCTTATCCCTATCTTCGTCTGAGAACGAAACGATTCAACACTCCGTAAGCTTGGGGGATAAATCAATGCCGAAAAAAAAGATGCGAGACGAAAAATCAGACTAACGAAAAAAAGACACGAGACAGGACGCAGACGCAGACACAGAAACGGACACGGACAAGGAAAATGACAATGGAATAGAAGATGAAAGCAAAAATCAAACTGGAATGGAAACTGAAATGGAAATGGAAATACCTAAATCAAACATAAATGAGGGGAATGAGCAAAATGACCAAATAACGGAGACAGAAGACGAGAACTCTAAAAGTGAAAAAGAAAATGAGGGGCTCAGCCCCCCCCCAAAAAAAAAAAAAAATTAACTCTCAACAGAGTTTTCTGGTTTTAACATAATTATAAGTTAACTTTAAATTACATAAAGTAAAGAAAAAATATAAAGGTAGATGCAGCTACCTGGGAGAGAGGGAAAAAAAATGGAGGGAAAAAACTTCCAAATAGCATCGTTAAACATTAACGGAATAAATAAAGGGAAAATTGACAAATTATGTAAAGAAAATCAGTATGATGTAATATTGATACAAGAAACTCACAATGGATTTACAAATGATGTAATAGCCTATGCTGAAGAAAAACTAAATGCAATAGTGATTTTAAACAATTTTAAACTAGATGATGTGAAAGGAGGGGTAGCTATAATAATAAAAAATAAGAGAGATTTAAATTGGGAAAAAATAAAGGAAGAAAATTTTTGCAGGGAGATTACTACATGTAAAAATAAATAACTTTCATATAATCAATGTGTATCTTCCAATAAATAAAAACAAAAAACACGATTTTATTGAAAAATTAGATAAACATTTAAGTGAGTATTCGATGGATGACTTAATAATTGGAGGAGATTTTAACTGGGTGGGAGATAATGTCGACAGAATAGGAAATTTAACATCTAATGACTTAATATTCAGGCAGGTTATGTTAAACCTATTGAAAAAACATAATTTGAATGACCTATAATAGAAAATTGAATTTATTAAGGACAGAATATACATATGAGTATAAGAAGGTTGTAGCAAGTAGACTTGACAAATCCTATGGGACTAATTATGAAAAAGGAATATATAAAGATGCAAACATAACAAATATAAAGATTTCGGATCACAGATTAATTGATATAAAAATCAAAATAAAAAACAGAAAAAAATGAGGAAAAGGGAATTGGAAGTTAAACAATAAAATTTTAGAAGACGAAGAATTTAATAATGAAATTAAAAATTTAATAAATAAAGAGAAACTGACAGTAAATATAGATATAATTAAGGAATGGGATTGGTTAAAAAGAGATACGAAGACAAAGCAGATATAATTAAGGAATGGAATTGGTTAAAAAGAGATATGAAGACAAAAGCAATTCAATGGTCAAAAAGAAGTGAAAAGTTAGAAAAGGAAAAAGAAAAAATAATTAGGGAACTGAAAAAAGAAAATGCAAAAGACATAGAAACAAAATTAGAAGATAGATTAAAAATGCTAATAGAAGAAGAAATTGTGGGAAAGAAATTAGAGCGGGAAAATTTTCAGAGTTGTACAAAAAAGCAAAAGGACTTTACAAAAGAGAAGAATTAAGGAAAGGGGGGAGAAACACATAAAGACTCTAATATCAAAAAATAATAAACAAATAACTAATAAAGAGGAAATAATGAATAGAGTGAAAGAATATTATAGTGACTTAATTACAACACAAAAAAATATAAACACGGAAGAAATAAACAACTATTTAGAAGATGCTAAATGTGAAAAAATTACATCAGAACATAAAGACTTAGGTGATGAATTTATCTCAACAGACGAAATAATAAAAACGATAAATTCCCTAGTCAAAGGGAAATCACCGGGAAGAGATGGACTCACGGTGGAATTCTATGAAAAATTTCAGCGTGAGTTAGCGCCTATCATTGAATCTTTATACAGTAATATTTTTTTAAGAAATGATAAAATGACAAATTCAATGAGTTGTTGTTGTTGCTGTTGTAGGGCTTAACGCCATTTTTCAGCACACTATAGGCTATGCATGGCGGTCAGTATTAATGGTGGAGGAAGAAACCGGGAAATACACGGAAAGAACCACCGACCCACGAGAAGCTACTGGCAAGCTTTCTCACATGTCCACATTCGCCGAATCCGAGACTCGAACCCACGCAGACAGAGGTGAAATGGCAGTGATCCGAAACGGAGAGCGCTTTAGACCACTTGGCCACTCGGGGCCCCAAAATTCAATGAGAGAAGGGCTGATTTCAATTATATACAAAGGTAAAGGGGACAGACAAGATTTAAAAAATTGGAGGTCCATCTCCCTCCTAAATATAGACTATAAAATTTTGAGCAAAATATTTGCAAATAGAGTTAAAATGTGTATGAAACAGATAATTAATAAAAATCAAACCTGTAGATCAAAAGGGAGAGATATCCAAACGAATATTTTAAACATAAAAACAGTGATTGAATTTATAAAAGAATCGGGGCAAAGAGGCGCTATGGTGCTTCTTGACCAGGAAAAAGCTTTTGATAGAATTGAACACAACTACGTACAAAGCGTACTAGAAAAATTTGGTTTTGGGAAAAATTTCCGCAAGTGGACTGAAATCCTGTACAGAAATATAACTGCTAGAGTACAGGTAAATGGAGCTACTACGAAAAATTTGAAGTACAAAGATCAGTGAGACAGGGCTGTCCACTGTCAATGCTATTATACGTAATACCGTTTGAAATTCTGAGTATAAAAGTAAGAAATAACAAAACGATTGAGGGAATAAAACTTCCAAATCTTAAAGAAGAATTTAAAATGCTCCAACATGCAGATGATTGCACGAACTTTATAAAAGACCCAAATTTCTTTAAACATCTAGAAAAGGAATATGAAACATTTGGAAAAGCTTCGGAGTCGAAAATAAATCATGAAAAAACAGAAATACATTTCAGTATTTCTGTTTTTTCATGATTTATTTTCGACTCCGAAACTGGAGAGTAAACCACCCTGGGCTTCCCACACACACACACACCTAATAAAGGAGAGAGTGAAAGCACTGGGGATTTATTCTGGGAAAAATGATGAAATAGAAAACTTAAAGAATATAGAGAAAAAAACTAAAAGAAAATATGGAAATCTGGGCGCAAACGCCATTATGCATTATGGAGCGTGCTCAAGTTGCCAAAACATATTTTTATTCAAACATGAATTTCATTTTAAAATCAATAGATATAGAAAACAAAAAACTGCAAACTATAGATAACGATATTATAAAATACATATGGGGAAACAAACTACATTATATCGAGAAAGAGACTCTGTATAGAGCAAATAAAGGGGTGGGGTTTAGCTTTACCCAACCCAAAATTGATAAAAGAAGTTAATATAATTAATCGTTTTAAACAATTAAAGGCAATTCCAAATACACATTGGGGAGCATTATATGTTTTATGGTTTGGTTTTTTAATTAGAAATAGGGAAGATATTTTTAGAAATAACTCACTATCAAAAAATTTAATTGTTGCAAATAAATTTAAAAATATTTGAGATTTACTTATAAATACAGGGATAGAAAAGACTTATGGAGTATAGACAAAAAAGAAACATGCAAATATATAAGAGAAGACAAGGCAAAAAATATAAGGTGTAAAGTTGAGAAGGAAAACTGGGGGGGGGGGGTAAATTGGACATTACCTGGGAAAACTGGACAAACATCAAATCCTTAAAACTTCAAAGTATAATGTTTAAATATCTCCATAACGTTTGGCTTACGGGGGAAGTAGCAAAAAAGGAAAAACATGATAGAAGTAGTTCCTAAATGTCCCTTATGTAAAATAGGTAGTTTCACAAAAGTGCATGCAATAATTGAATGTAGAAATAGGGAACAAGATAGAAATAAAACATTATCGTTAATAGCTAAAAAAGAAAGATTCCAAAGAAATAGACTGCTTTATGTTGATGGAAAATTTGAGAAACAAACTTTGACGGAAATTATAAATTTCATAATAACAACAATGATGAAATGTGGACAGGTGATTGTAATTAAAAAGTAACCTGTCACATAGAAAATCATTTAAGTCAAAAACTATACGTCCATTTATGGTGGGAGGGGAGTGAGAAAGGGACTTCAGTTTACGACCCATTAGGGGCAGGTACCAGCTGGAGCGCGGGCTGAAGCCCCGGTCTCATCTCTCGCTCTCCTCAGGAGTGGGTGAATGAAACTTTGTAAAACCTTTAGAACTAAAAGATAAAGGATATAAATTCTTTGGAATCTTCAAATAAACTAATCAACAATGTAAAATGGAATCACAAATGTGTTCTTTTCTAACAAAATAACAATTGCTTCCTTTTTATTTTAGATAACAAAAGGGAACAGGGAACCTACACATGGACAAAGTACGAGACAGTAACGTCACGGGGCTAAACCACAAGGCGCTACGCGAAGTGGACAGGCCTGTGGAGGAGCATCCGAAAAGTCCATGGGTAGGATATGGACAGACAATACAAAAACATGGGACTTAGAGAGTAAATATAAGGGATTCCAAGTGGAGGAAAACCTTCTATACTAATAAAATAGGACTTAATTTTTGTTTGAAAAATTGTAGGCCCTTTCGGACCATTTTTCTCCTTTCGGAATATAAGACATCTACACTAGATATGGTCGATTTAAATTAATTCTCCGACCAATCTAGTGTACATGTCTTATTCAATATGCTCAAAGACGAGAGATAAGGCTAAATTAAGAGATGCATTATGTATGAATAAATAAAGGACATGCGGCTCCTTATATAGGACATAGCCTTGTTACTTCCAACTGATACGAGCAAAAATGAAATATAAGAAACGTCACACCATACTACATACTTAAACAACATTAGGTTTTGCTTTGGTAAAAATTCGTTCTACACCGTTTCTTATTCTAAATTCACGAAATTGGAAAATAAAATTTTCAAAATAATTTTTGAAAGGGAAATTCTTTAATTTACTTTGCTATTAAAATAAAATCTTTCATTGTAGACAACTTGGGAAAAATTTGATCTAACAGCCGTCAGTACACAAAATTCTATAGCAATCATACAATATAGCATAATACACATAGCAAACACAGGACGTAGGGACCCGTGCCAAAGGTCACTAATGGAAAAAGGTGAGAGATTCCGATCAGATAATTAAAATCTGATCTGATGAACAAACCTTTAGATACACTAGGGAAAATAAATACCCCATCCAAATTTGAATACTTAAATAAATTTTTGATCAAAATTCTTTTCATAAATTTAAAAACAATGCAACACTTATATGGGGGATACACAAATAAATTAAACACCTTTTCAGAATTTTTTTGGCTAAGTGGGGGGGGGGGGCATCTATTTGGTGCCCCCCCCCAAAAAAAAAATCAAACCAGAAAAGTACAACAGTAAGAAGGTGCACATATTGCATATTTTGGAATTTAAAAAAGCATTGTAATTTTAAAATAAATACTTTATACATTGTGTGCTGTGCAAAACTGTGATAAGGATTAAGTGATGGTGCCCAATGTAAAAATTAAAAATTTACCACAATGCAATAAATTCATTTAAGAAGGATGCGGTTCAATCGTATTATATGTAAATGAAATATTCATTACCTACCCCCAACACACACACACACACACACCATCTAAAAGACTAATATCTTGAAAATACACATCCAACACTGAAACAGAGATAATACTGAATTCTTGGCGAAGAGACTAGAACGGTGATCGACTTATGTGTGAAACATTATCCATTACCGGGGAAGTGTAAAAGGCATTGAGAACGGTTTTCATCGGTAGTAACTTAACCATTAGTTTTTTCACAAAAAATACCCACAAATAAATCTGCAAAGCAGAAATCATAAGTAATTAATTTATACATTATGAAGCTTCATCCTTATGGTTCAATTACAGTGTATTGACAATCTGATAAAATATACAAAATATACATGTCTGGTATACAAAATATACATGTCTGGTATAATAGTTTATGTACTGTACTGGTCAGTGCTTATTGAAATTTTTTAGCCACAGGCACTGGGCTGGTGACTTAAATAAACTGACAAGACCTGACTAAAATTCCACAAGCCAGGACAGTTCATACCTGTCATCTCTCAAGCCGGGAGAAAAACCTCCCGATTTGGGGGGAAATTTCCACACCTACCGACCGATCTCGTAATATCTACCGATTTTTCGCAGAGAACTCCCGATTATTACATTATGTCTGTCAATTTTCATTTCTCAGAAGAAAAAAACAACAACTCCAAACCATACATAAATAGATATAATGTATGCAATCCACAGATGCCATATTCTATTTTATCACTTGTGAATAATGTAGTGACGAAATCAGTGCCGGATTCAGGCATAAGCTAAACAAGCTACGGCATAGGGCCTACCAGTCTGAACCCACAGTCTGAAGTGGCCTCTCAAATTTATTTTATACCAAATAGGGCCTCTATAGCTTCCCATAGCTTAGAGGTCGCTATGTCTAAATCGGCACTGGACGAAATAATATCACACGACAGTATTTGTTTTCTTCGGTAAATAGAATGTTAAGATTAAACATTTTTCACGTAAATTTCAGATTTTTTAAACCACTACACCAGTACTATAGTAAAACCAATTTTTAAAAAAAATAAAATTGTCACCAATTATCTTAAATCCCATGAATGATCACTTGTGAATGCTGTGTAATTTTCTCTGCAAACAAAATCGCATCTCCATTTCCGCCAAAGAAACTCGGCCAGTTGACACCTGACATTCCTCTACGGTATATGTAAAGTTTAATTGCCATGGTTAAATTAAAAGAAGGAATAAAACAAAATATACCATGCAGTATATGTGCCCCCAAAGAACTGATTCAGAATAAATATTTTATTCAGTAAACAGTGTTACATGCCTTAAGACTTAAACCTAAGGAAATAAGGTGGGACATAAAACGTAGGAAAAACAGTTGCCACATTACGGTAACTTGTGACTGCAGATTTGAACTGTTAAAATGAAGTCCTATGAATCGTCAGTTACAACGAAATAGGGCATCATTATTTGCCAATCAATTGCTGGTACTTACAAACACACTGTCGAACAAGGTGTCTTTGATGTATGTCCGAAGGGCAGACCTTTTCACAAGATAAATGCAAGAATAAGGATTAACTGTTAATTAGTCAACCTGTCTTTATTGCTTTTGTACCTAAGTCAAAACTTTAGCTATTTCGCAGTTAGCCACAGCTGACCAGAATGTGAACAGGTGCCTGTCGTGGGGGATAATAAGGCGTATCACAGGGAGAAATGGCGCGTCCCATGGGCGCTCGCACATTGGGACACGGGGGTGGGGTCAATGTGAAACTTTGATTTTATCCCTTACCTCTTTTCTTTTAATCGCTGCTATTTAAACTGCCCAAGGGATAGTTTTATATCAGTTCCAATCATTACAGATTACAGTATATACATACTACATATGTAACAATCCTAGACTGAAGGGTTCTTCTTCTTGTTTTGTTTTTTTTTTTTTAAATTTTCAAAATATTTTTAAGATTACTCAAAATTGTGTTTTCTCGAAAGACGACCGTCTCTGGGGTTTAGAATCTTACTTTTAGCAAAGCTTCCATTTGATTAAATTCAGCTCTCAATTTCACCTAGACAGTGGTGATCTAATTTAGATTGTACCGTGTTAAGGCATGTATATCAACGTTTTGAAATACATTTACTCACTTCAGCGCGATCAAAGTTTCCTCAGGCAAACAATTGTTTTCGACAAGCCCGACGGGCACCTCACTTTGAATACAGGATGGGCCCGAACTAAAATTAGAGGGGCCCCGGGTGTCGGGCTATCGGATTTTTTTTAGCACTGCTGGTGTAGATAAAAGATCTGCGAATTGATTGCTGCATTTTGTGGTCTCTTACTCGGCCTTCTGCCTTTTTTTGTAACTCGCACGTTTAACACTTTTAATAGGATTTAAAATATCCAACGGTATGTCTGGAACAGCGCCAACTTTTAGTCTAGGCCTAGCATTTACGTATCCTAGAGCTGCCATTTATTTCAGGATCCCTCTCGTAACATTCCTTTGAGAAATGTAATGAGCACAGAGTGCTGTAGGGTGTTACTTTGAAACCGACTCGCTTGCAATAATGTATCCATACTTTCGTTACGTCTTTATCTTTTGGAAAAGAAAACAACTGTTGTCCACAGCCGTTCCTTAATGTGCTATTACACCCGTAAGCAAAGCAAAACGGCATTGTCTTTTACTCTGGCAACTGTCAGTCGGAATGCTGGAGTCGCTACTACGACGTCACATCACGAATGTAACCGAATAGGCGCGGTAATTTTGCATACGAGGTCATGGAAATTCAGCTCCTTGAAGATATGCCAATATTTAAATATGGGCATTACGGTCGCAGATGATAATCAGAATAAAGTTTTCTTCTATAGTGGTTTTATTATTATTCTATATTTCCATTGACTTCTGGTCTCCTTTAAGGGTAATAATATTAGTTGCGGTGTCTTTGTTACAGAGTATAAGACCGCTCCGGTGGCCTAGTGGTTACAGCTTCAGCCTCGAATGCGAGAAGTAGCGGGTTCGAACCCCGACCGAGTCGTACCAAAGACTTATGAAATTGGTAAAAACAGCTTCCTCGCTAGGCGCTCAGCATTAAGAGTTTAGTGTTAGGACTGGTCGGCCTGGTGCCAGGATAATATGACGGGGGTTAGATGTTGCTACATGTCTGCGGGATGATGTCCCAGTGCTAGACATCACTATAAACTGCCACACTGCAGACATCGTAGCGATATGACTGAACAATTGTTAAAGCTACGTTAAAAATCCAAATTACTCACACACACTTTGACAGGGTATACAAAATTTACTAGCCCACCTCCCTCCCAACCACAAACAGACACACTATAGTAGCGGTAAATAGTAACGCTTCCTATTCTGGACGGGAGGCAAATAGTTCGGTCATATTGACAGCACACACGATATTTTCTAGAGTTACTTCTCGTTGACGTAAGATCGCCTTAAGATCAATATATAATATTTCTATCTGCTTAAATTATGTTGAACAAATGAGAAAATAATACAAAAATAATAATTAAAATTCAAATCGATAGAATGGAGGCGTCATTTTTTATATAGTTTCTCCGTTGCCGTTAACGCTTCGTACACCGCTTGAATTCGACATTTGAATTTCATACCAGTCCTCCAAAATTCCACACAGTGAGAATCGCAAATACCAAATCATGTGCACTGGCTATTGACCATAAAATACGTAGACATTTTTATATTGGGCAACGCCTCTGAAAATGAGAAATTATGAGGGTGGTAGTAGCCCTTGCACTCTATCGAAAGACAAGTTAACCAAAAACACGGGTTTCGAAGTAAGTAAAGAAGAAGAACTTGCAGATCTGGAAACCTTAAGTACATGTGCTATATAACTGCTTTATATACGTTTGAATTCTATGTCGTTTGTGGTCTTAATGTCTAATAAAGTGTCTGAAATCTTGAACTGGTAATGAATGTGACTTGACTACCTCAAATGAATGTGACTTGACTACCTCAAATGAATGTGACTTGACTACCTCAGTGACCTGATGAAAGACACTTAGCCCTAAGTCCTCGGCGTGACCTATAGTCAATACTGTACAGAAAGTATATTTAAAACGTCTATTTAAAATACAAAACAAAACGAACAAACAAACAACAACAACAACACTCAAACATCATCTTTACAATCTATTAACGCCTCAGCAATTGACATATATATGTCAATAAACAATGTTGAAACATGTCATATGATAGGAACACGTTTATTTGATGAAATGTATAATAAAGCTGCACACCCAGTAATTTGCCCCAATTACAATTGACCTAATTATTAACGTAAAATGTTCCAAATAAAGTGCATATGCTGCATAGTGCAACACGTGATATGCGGATGAAGACGCTTGTTTCATATTTCAATGTCGCTGTTGCTTAATTGTAGTCCAATGCTTAAACATCGCCAAAATGTGGTGTTGAAATATAGCCAAAGTCGTTGCCATGCTTAAAATTTGATGTTGAAATGTTACCAATGTCGTTTTCATGCTTAAATGTCGCAGTAATTTCGACTAAATGCTGCCATTATTTAAAATATATGAATATTATGTGCTAAATACAGTCACACAGAATTTATTCTTTACAATCTATAGATTTTCTTCAATAATTCCTTTCTTTTTATTCCAACGCAAAACTCGTGGTGAAAGAAGAAAGCAAAATAACAGAACAGGAAAAAAGAAAAGAAGGAAGAATGACAGACAATCCTAGTGTTGGTTCATTCTTAGATGTAATAAAAAATATGTCTTCACCGATCAGAATCTCGTCTATAAATTCTTGAGAGTAATCTGTCGGTCCGTGGCATGTTCCAAATCTAGACAGGATTGGATTGTACCGACAAAGCTTCAATGTCAACTTTATCTCGTGTCTTGATTCAAACAATCGTATTGGAACAATTTAAGTCTGACTTCAGTTTAGTCAATCAAGCTGCTAGATTCTGCAGTCGAATATGTATATATGTCGGAGACACTCTTGCTAGGTTGATGATTCCTGTGCCTAAATGTCGTCACATCCGTTGCTAAAGGTCGACGTTTTTAAAGGTAGTCACACCAGTTACTAAAGGCTGCCTTGCTTAAATGGCACAGAAGGTCGGCAATAGATGCCGCCAGTTGAAGGTTTATCTTTCTTACAGTTTTTCTTACATCCTTACTTGTATATTCCCGTTTTCTAAGGGCTTAATGTTAGAAACAATCGGAAAATTTTTAATAAACTAAAGCAATAATAAGCGCAAATGTTGTATTTAACCTCACCTCCAACCCCAACCCCACCCCAACCCCCACCCCAAAAACCCAACAAAAACAAACACAAACAAAAACCTATGCATACTTCCAGCATCAAAACGAAGTTGACATTTAATAACGATGTTTACGGCATTTAAGTATAATGACTTTTTGTAACTTTCCAAGACAAGAATGGGGCAGCATTTGGAGATTTGCGACAATTAAGCACAGGCGACATAAAGTATATTAATTACGTCAAGCTGACAATTATTAATATCCCGGTCACATATCGGTGTGTCACTCAATGTAATCAGTTTTAAACAATGTGACCAATTTAGTAGATTAGGACAGGTGTGTACCTAGATCAGTCTTCAATTACTGGTAGCAACTTTAAAAACAATCATATGAGACAGTGAGTTAGCACTTTTACAAATATAAATCAATCTAAAACCAAAGATATTCCTTACGTTCTGATCCATTTGTCACGATCTCTGAAATACAATGTTAAAGTGATACACAGTAAAATAAATAAAATGGATAAACAATTTATCAACAGTATCAATGCACAAGAGAATACTAACGTCAACCAGTAATACATTTATAATAAAAATATTCGACATTTGTATAAAGAAAATGAGCAATTAAATTAAAGAGATCATGGCAACGCCAGTAATTTAATATGATATCTTACTCTTCTTTAGAAACTATTTGCAATTCAATCATCGAGACTGTCTACATAGCAATATAATTCCTGTCGAATCGTTCATATAAAATATCATAAATTGATTAGATTGTAAGTGTGATCTATGTATATAGGTAAGTAAAAAGTAGATCAAAATTTACCGGGAGTCACAATCAAATTAATGCATCTTTGTTGACTGGTAAGTCTGAAAATATAAGATTAAAGTGCCTAAAGTGCATTATAATTAAAATATAACACAAAATACAGCAACATTCATTTCAATTCTTATACATTTTTTGCAAGTCAGCGTCATATTGTAGCATATTGTGTTATTTTAGAAATTGTACGGTGGCTGATTATTATCTTTTCAAAGTATGATATTATCTTGTTTAGATAAAATATCGTCTTCTTTTCCAAGCTATTATCTTGCTCAAGGAAGTTTTTATTCTGTTCCAAAAAACTACTGTATTATTTCAATCACCTACTATCCTGGTTAAACGTGATTTTATCTTGTTAAATAAAATGATATTCTGCTCTAACGTAAAATCATGTATATCTCGACTTCATACAGCATGGCGATAGATTATTCGCTCTGTAGTTTACATTTATCTCCAATTTCATCATATTACTCAAATTCTAAGAACTTATTCACATGAAACTTGCACTCTGGAGCCTTTTGTAGATAATTGTGTCATACATCCAAGACTAGTCATTGCAACCTTAAATTGCCTAAAAATGTCGACTTGCCTTTCACTTTTCACTTTTTCCAATTATCAGTAATCTTAAACTGCGGAAGCATCTCCTTGTCTTTCTTGATTTGTGATATGTCGTCCTCGAATTTTTCCACACTAAGAAAATTCTGTTCATGAACTAAATATCAGAGTGAAACGCCAAGGTGACGATAATATTTGCTTAATTGTATGCAACTGTACACTGTTTCTTTTTTTCTATTTTGAGTTTGC
The DNA here is from genome assembly GCA_016617855.1 of Megalonaias nervosa. Taxonomy (NCBI): domain Eukaryota; kingdom Metazoa; phylum Mollusca; class Bivalvia; order Unionida; family Unionidae; genus Megalonaias; species Megalonaias nervosa. The sequence goes on along the minus strand of JAECUM010012680.1, from coordinate 34,424 downwards.
GTTTTCGTTCCTTGATTTGCATTAGTCCGCTAAAGAGCGGTAATCATGCTAGATAAGCGAATATTTTAACGATACATGTGATTATATGGCGTGAATACGAATTTGCTGAACAGTTCTCAAATAAACAGTAAGCAAAATGTCATGGTGACCTCATTTTGCTGTGTGACACAATCCCATTTCAATGTACATGTTTGTTAAATTTACATAATTGCAGTAGCTTATGAATACTAAGCAAAACACGGGAAGTGTTGTAAGAAACAATTACTAATATATGCGAAATTTTTAAAGAAACAAATTTATTGATGTGTTGTATACTTCATCTCAAGATGCAGGCATTTTAATGTCATTCGGTAAGTTAGTACAGGCGTTAGACAACCCGGACAGGTCGAACGTTCACGCTGGAGGATACACGAACGGACGAATTAACATATGGACGAATTAACTAATATGGATCAGTGCTCTTCGAACGGGTGTGTGATTGATTTTTGCCCAACTAATTAAAAATTATTTTGAACTAGATGAGCATAATTTTATTTTTTCTATCAGGATGATGTATTATTTAAAATAAGATGATATTTTATGGACACCATCATTTCATTTAAGCAAAATAATATTTCGTTCGAAACAAACGTTAATCGAACTTTCCAGCCATCGTGCCATTTTGTATTTCGCTATTAGCTCTCACGAATTACCTTCAAAAATGCGAATATTAAGGTAAAGGAATTCCAAATTAGGCCTAAAACGTGTTATGTAACTTGACACGTTTTCCTTATAATTTCATATTTTCAGGAGAGAGAGAGAGAGAGAGAGAGAGAGAGAGAGAGAGAGAGAGAGAGAGTTGAAAAAATCCAAGTTATATACCTCATTTTGTCGGTAGCTGTAAAACACAAGATGTTCATTGAGTTTACATCAGACATTGTCGGAGTCCATGTGATGTTGACATACCAAGCTCCGGGCACACTGGGATACATGGCGAGAGCAGATTTTATGAAACCACGTGGAGAGACTGTTGTTATTTCCTCTATGCTGAAGGTATAATACAGCCAAGAAGCAAACTGAATAGCTAAATAGTGCAATTGGAAGAAAGCTGAATCTCTAGTGATGTGCAGGCATGGTGATCCCCTATCGCTAACATAACTATTTGTTCAAGATCAGGAAAACTCATTGGAAGCTTTAAAGCTGAACATCGCAGAATAAAAACTGAATTTATACTCAGGTCACAAATGTAAGACATCATATTACATAATCAGTCTGGGTAAGTTGGTCACTAATGAACAGTATACAACTAAAAGTCTTCAGTGGCTCAAACGGTACCCTGCACGTTATATTATACGCCCGCCCCGTGCTTGATAATACTCAACGCAAGCACTTATACGGTATGATTGACTTTGCAGATAGTTGACCAATGAGACGCAATGACTTGGTCAATAGAATGCGGTCTTGAAGAAACCTTACTGTCAGAAAACATTAGTTTCTTAGAGTTACTATGACCGTGACCTTTGAACTATAGATCCCAATAGGTATAGGGTTCTTTCTAACCCTAAGTGCTATCCATCCCCAACGTTTGGCAAAAAAAAAATTACTCTCGGATAAAATGTTATTGTGCAAGGTCATTTTTCTTACAGATTACAATGACCCTGCACTTTGACCTTTAAAAAATATATCAATGGATTTCTAAGAGGCTTTATGTGCAAGCCACCCACAAATTTTGATCTCGAACTAAAGTGAATATTAAAAAGCCATGTTTCTGCTTTTAATGCCAGCGACCTTGACCTCTGACTCCACAATTAACAATTCCAGTGGTATTCCGAATGAAGTCCAATACTGAATGCGCTGATGTGAAAGTAGCCTTGATATGTTAACATTCTTCACTGGCATCATTCTTAACTGGAGAAACAACACCTTACTGCGAATCATTCTTGTGGCTAGCCAGGTTTAAGAGGAGTTGTCTATTCTCTCCTTTGGTTGGCATTAGCGTAGGCTACGAGAAGGTAACATTAATGTTTATTGGCACGCCTCTTAGATGAATGGCAATGGCTTGTTATTATGCTGGCATTGTATTATCTCTTTCAAGATAGTACACGTGCAACAAAACAATGAATCTGCATGGTCCAGGTTTCTTCATCGCCCATCGTCCAGTGATGTGCGATCGATATTACTTAGGTCTTTAACTTCACTGCTTCTTTCCACATAAACACGGGTTAATAGGTAGGGTACATCTCCGCAAAACACCTTTCTCTGCTTATCCTTCTCCAAAGTAAACTTCAAATTCACAATGATAATAGAGTCATAATGTACCTGGCGCTCGAGAACCCGCGAGACATTCGCCTGAAAAAAGATCTGCGATGTTGAAGAATTCCTACTAGCAGACATTAAGTAAGGGAAAACTGTATATAACAAGTGTAAGAGCGTAACAAATGGGATTGATCTTGTTAATCCGGCACTAACGGTCGTGTCTCTTGGCAGTGGTGTAGCCGGCGTCGGTCTGCTGCCGAGGGATGTTGATTCTCCACCACCACCACCCCACCCCGGTCATGCCCCCTTCAGATCACAACTCAAAGCTGTCGTATGCTATCTCCAGCTGTGACTTTCGTTAGCTAGTGACTGCTCCTGTGGCCTAGCGGTTAGAGCGTCCGCCTCGGATGCGGGAGGTCGTGGGTTCGATCCCCGGCCGAGTCATACCAAAGACTAAAAAAATGGTACTAACAGCTGCCTCGCTTGGCGCTCAGCATTAAGAGGTTAGTGTTAGGACTGGTCGGCCTGGTGTCAGGATAATGTGACTGGGTGGGACATCATGCAACATGTCTGCGGCATGATGCCCCAGTGCTAGACATCACTATAAACTGCCACACTGCAGACATCGTAACGATATGACTGAAAAATTGTTAAAGCTACGTTAAAAAATCCAAATCACACACACACACACACACACACACACACACTCGTTAGCTAGTGGCTGGCCACGAAGGCAAAAAGCGGAATGAATTTCGCGCCTTGGTAGAAACAAAGTACAACACGATCACTTACAATATATCTCTCGTATTGCGCGACAGCACCTTCTCTGAATCTCCGAAAAGTAGTTCGCGCTTGTCCTCGATGAATATTAGCAATACTTAATCATGAAGAATGAAATGCGGCTGTCTCACACAAGGTCCACTCATCGGTAGTACTCGATAAAGCGACAGGTAAAATATTCGTGGCTTATGGAAGAGTCTCTGTGAACGAGTGTTTATAAAATCTCGGCAGAGATTCGACAGGAGCTGTTTGTTGTTGTTGTTGTTGTTATAGGGTTTATCGCGATTGTTCAGTACAAGATAGGCTATACATGGCGGCCAGTATAAATGGCCGAGGAAGAACCCGGGAAAACCCCGGAAAGAACCACCGACCCACGAGAAGCTACCGGCAGGCTTTCTCACATACCCACATTGGCCGAGTCCGAGACTGGAACCTACGCAGACAGAGGTGAAATGGCAGTGATCCGTAACGGTGAGCGCTTTAGGCCACTCGGCCACTCTGTGAAACTTGCTGACTCGAGGCCTGTTCCCAGTGCACTTGCAGCAGACGATATAGTTTCACAATAACAAAACCGCATATCTGTCTTAACTGCGTGACGTCGCCATCTGAATAGGCATTTTGCCACTAATGGCACTTCATGTACGTCTTTTACTTTTGTATCTAACTGTTCTAAATACACTTTTGCTTATTTCCACCGTGTCCGACCCAGATCTTACTATATAGCATCCTAATCAGCTGTACAATATTACTGTCACCCACACGATCGGTATAACAATTGCAAAATATTGTTGCGGCGTTGTATAATATTCAGGAAGGTTCTATGTGACGCTAAATATATAAGACAAGCCAAACAGTTTCCGTTGTACTTGACCAAAGAATGTGCCGTAACGAAATGGATAGTTCTTGACAGTAATTTCTAAGCGTGAATTTTTTTGTTGTTGAGCGTAATAGCTTTCGATAAGCGTGATCGTTTTGTATGAGCGTGAAAGTTTACCAAAGTATGTGTGATGAAATGGATCTAAGACTGGGCGAAACATTGTAAGGTAATTTATAAACATTACATGTTGCGTCCAGCCTCAAAGGGAGACTCGGCTGGATAGTATCAAATATCAGCGGTTCCCTAGGAGCGTTAGATTTCTACTTCAAAAATTTGGCGGAAGTGGAAGCTCTCATTTGCACCTACTCTACGCCGTTATGGCCTTAAACTATAGCTTGTCAACACGAGGTAATAATCTATTTACCTGAGATGAAATCAGGAAAAGGGCAATGACTATCGCCATCATCAATCTACAGATATAACCAAGATGCCCGATAAACGAAATAAGTGCATTTTATTTTGCATACTGATGACAAAGTGAGATAAAGAAAGTGTGTGTGTGTGTGTGTGTGTGTGTGTGTGTGTGTGTGTGTGTGTGTGAAACAAACTTTAACCGATTCGTTCATTTTGTTACCAAACTTCCTGGCTAATTTTGTATTATTTACAATATAAAGTTTATACGTTTCTCTGGTTTAATCACATGTTTGAATAGTTTATATATTCAATGGGCTGTTATTTTGCATCTATTCTGTATTTTTATTGATAATCTTAACATTGAAATATTTATTGCTTTAATCTGCAATTATTATTATTATTATTATTATTATTATTTTTATTATTATTATTATTATTCACATAAAGCGATAATAGTAGTAGCAGTAGTAGTTGTGAGACTGATACTAGTTGTAATATGATTATTTCTCACGGATACTACTATTACTATAGAATAGTACTAACTGCTACCGGTACTACATCTTAAAGAACGATACTAATTGTTACTACTTCAATTGGGTCTACTACATTCTAAGTTGATGTTTCAATTCTACATAATTGCATCCTTATAAATATGAATATATTGTGTGTTTAGCTTCTACAGACAAGTGAATTATTGGCAACTACCTTTCTTTCTTTAATTTCGCAATAAAAATGTCTGGGTTTTTTCACTGGAGTAACTTTCGTTAATACTTTTTTTGAAAATAGCAAACCACTGTTACAAATTTTAATGAGCACTGTGGTTCGACCATTTCTGGCCGTCACACGCGTTCTCTACAGTTGTGTGACAATCATTACAACCATTATCAAGCAGTAAGTTCAACTCTGTAAAAGGGGAAATGGAGTCTCGCATTGTTGCGTTACCGTAATGATTGGTACACTTAATGGACCAGGGACTGTAAATCGTATCATAATAATGAATCTAAAAGCGGAATAATTAAATGAAAACCTGTTCTGATTAAAAATAATTGGTGTAATAAAAAGAACAGTGAATGAAACTGAAGCAAACATCTGCCATGCATTATGAGACTTTATGCTTTATCACATTGTTATACGTCCAATTGCCATGATAAAGGCAGTATGTTATTCTGATATTACAAAGACGATTAAAACAAAAACGTTTAAGAAAGAAAAGACAAATGATAAATGAGGTAGACTTTTAGAAAATACAAACTGCAAAAACTAACATACCTTGTATTTGGTACTTTGCTGATTGCAGCTATCATGTCAAAGTATACATCATTGACAGTAATATATACAACCTCCTGATCGGCTCTTGTCGGTGAGATAAACTCTGGTAAACTGTAGCACCCCTGACTCGTTGAGTATTCATATACCAAGAACTGGACGGGAACACTGCTATACGGTACGATGCCTCCCATTGCCGGAAAGTCTTCAACTTGAACTGCTACTCCGTAGTAACCAACACTTCCGGTAGCTTGGAATGAAATTGAGCAACTGTCCTGTAAAATAATGCAAACAGGGTTAGACAGAAAAACCAGCTTGATCTTTCATGATGTAATTTGGTGATATATTATCATTATCTAAACTTCTTTAGCAGAATTCAGACAACATAAGTACGTACGATAGGCAAGCGAATAAGTAAACAATATCTCGCTGAAAAATAGCACTAATTGTTCAAAATTCATTGATAGATATCGACCATGTAATTAATTTTCATCTAAGTGCTGTGTGTTGTGTACTTAGATGAGAATTAATTACGGTGTCGATATAAGAGTGTGTTTGCTGCCTACGAATGTCTATAGCTGTGACTTTGTTTGTAGTCATAACCCCGGACCAGGTTTGGAGTCTGAGGAGAGTGTGAATTTAAAATTAAATAACCCGTATGATGATAGTCTTACTCAATATTTAAATATTCGCTCTTTATTATAAGATAAAATAAGAATTCTTTATTTCAGACTGCATAGCCCATACCTCTAAATTGAAATATAAATATAAAATCAAAATATTTTAAATATAAACGATCATATATATTTTGTGTACAATATACAGACAGATTTACAGCAATAGACTGTTAAGCAATGTTAAGAATGAAATCATGTAAGGCATTTAAGGGTATGTTGTTCCATCTATAATAAGAGAATTTAAACTAATGCCACAGTTCCATTGAGATTTCAATATATAATTCTTACTATTCGATATTCTTGGCATCATTGAGAACACATACATAATTATTACCTCTTTAATACTGAATACGGTATAGTTTACGAACATGTTATAAGCACTGTTCCATCTTGGAGGGATTAATACAAAACGAAGACCATTATTAAAACGAAGACCATTATTATAACGAAGACCATTATTATAACCAATACATAGTTTTCATTTCATACATTCACTAAAGTTTGTCCACAGAGAAGCGCATTGCACTGTGTAGCAAAAAGATTTAAATAAGCAAAATTTGATATCCAAAGAACAATTTCTAAATTTACGAGGTATCATGTTTGTTCAAGTACACAAAAATCTGTAATGTCTCATCATACCTTCATCATCTTGGATTTTAAAATATGACCCACATGCGTATAACTGTTGACAAAATGTCGGTGCATGGCCGTTACGATGTACAGGGCAGGAGATGGTAATTTGAAAGAAGTTGAATGAGAGACCATGCATAGCAAATTTTGTGTATTATAGACGATATCATTCTCAAATGCTTATTGTTCACATCTCTTTAATAGCTTCCTTAAAGCTACGATAGAAGGACGTGTTAATGACGTATAACCAGCAAAACTAAAATTGTAAAGAAATGACACATTTGGTGTCAGATGTAACCCCACGTGACACAGACCCAGTTTACGATTTAACCCGTATATATATATATATATATATATATATATATATATATATATATATATATATATATATAGTATGTACGCTGTATCAATGATATACCACGAGATGTATAAATTTTTCATTAAAAAGAAACGAAGCTTGCTGAGTTTCCTTTTAATGAAAAATTTATACAACGAGTGGTATATCATTGATACAGCGTACATACTGTACATATATTTTATTTATATCACATACATATACATATATTTGCCCTTTGAACGGAGTTCAGATTTACTACAAGCAGCTGTGTATTGACCTAGTGAATGAACTCCTCATATCCCCGAATGGGTCCGCTACAAAATGTAGTTCTATGCACTTAGTTGCTATTTACAGTCACCTCTGCATATTGGTAAGTTGATTGTTTTCTTTTCTTGGTTTCTATTTTTCTCCACATTGATTATATCAATATAATACACACTTATGATTTAAACATGAAAGATGGTTTTAATGATAAAAGTACAGTAGAGCACTATTTACACTGGGATAACTACGTCATTCACATGAACGCCATTCACATACCGGCGCGTGGAAATTAATGTGGAATAGAAACTAAGCCAACTGACGAACCAACAAGAGGTAATTAAAATATTTTAATATATTTACAGTTGATCTAAGTCATTATTCTGCCTTAGCAACAGTACAACCGACCATACCCCCCCCCCCTCTCTCTCTCTCTCTCTCTCTCTCTCTCTCTCTCTCTCTCTCATCCTTTGGTCGGTTTGACATAACTTTTACCATCATTCATAAGTCCAGAGATATCGTGGGATGACAGAAAATAAAATCTTCTACGTTCGTCAATTCATAGATTTTAGCCCGTATCTTGCTACTATGGTAGAGAGAGAGAGAGAGAGAGAGAGAGAGAGAGAGAGAGAGAGAGAGATTTAAAAATATAAATATACCCATAGGTTCTAATTATTCAGCTGCTCTTTGTCACATTAAAGATTAAAAAAAACTTTACAGAATTTTTGAAATATGAATGTAGTGACGCATGATTCCGACTAATTACGTTAGCTGCTCTTTGCAACATAAAAGTAGTTTAGTGAATTATGTCGGATCAGAGAGAGAGAGAGAGAGAGAGAGAGAGACAGACAGACAGACAGACAGACAGACAGACAGACAGACAGACAGAGAGGCCTTTGGACATTTTCATATTTAAATAATAATAATCGATTTTTTAGAACATTATGGTATGTTTAAGAAAAAACAAACAAAAAACCATAACATTAAATATATCACAGTATGTGTACCACGTAACCGAGGAATTTACTGGTTTGCAACATTGTATCATTGATAAACACTGTAGGTAAATCCCAGGGAAAGTGCACACGTATCGTTAGGACAAACCATATTCTTGCAGGTTACTTCGTGCAATTTCTATTTCAAGGTTTTAATCCAGCTCAAATTCCTTTTCTCTCTCATTCCACATTTCTGCGCAGTTTGTCCATTATGCATGAGAGGGGAGGGGAGAACAGAAAGCAGAAAGGATTGTGATGAAAATGTGTACCATATTAAATTAATTTAGAAAACGGGATTATTAATACTTTTCATCGTTATTTTTCATACGTCACTAGTGACTAATGTGTATGAAATTGATCATTGATCTAGAATCAACTGTAGATGCTCGCGAGAATGTTTATGTATGCGTATTATTGCGCCATGGGCGGATCACAATTTGATATACCAATAGTATTGGTATATCAAATTGCTTTATACCAACACTTTAAATGCATGTTATTTTTTAATGTATATATATATATATATATATATATATATATATATATATATATATATATATATATATATATATATATATATATATACACACACACACACACACACACACCAGACAGAACGGAAAGTGCTATCCCTGGATTCTATAGAAGAATGCTTGATAATAGTAGGCAGAATTAATATTTAATAGAAATAATACTATCATACAGGTTAGAGGATTTTTAATTCGTACTCTACGGAGATTCGAACCCAGGTCCGCGGGTAAACGGCACCCATCGCCTTGCCTGCACGCACCAGCCCATATTCCGTCCCGACTATGCACGCATCACCAAAAATGATGGCGCTGAATCGGTGTTATATGCACTCGTGCGTAGCAGACACACTCGCATGACGACCCGATAAGTAATTCTCATCTATCTACACAGTCGTTCCGGATTCCTATGAAAGAAATCAAGGAATACAGGCTTAATTATATAGAATTATAAATATACACCAGACAGAACGGAAAGTGCTATCCCTGGATTCATGGGTGCCGTTTAAGAAGTGTTAAAGCATGTTATCACCCATATATTGACTCAACCAGATATACAACACTGTCCTACGCTATTATTCCGACCGCTCCGGTGGCCTAAGTGGTATGAGCGTCCGCCTCGGATAGGGGAGATCGTGGGTTCAAACCCCGGCCGAATCATACCAAAGACTTACAAAATGATACTAGCAGCTGCCTCGCTTAGCGCTCAGCATTAAGAGGTTAGTGTTGGGACTAATCGGCCTGGTGTCAGCGTATTGTGACTGGGTGGGACATGATGCTACATGTCTGCGGCATGACGCCCCAGTGCTAGACATCACTATAAAGTGCCATACTGCAGACATCGTAGCGATATGACTGAAAAATTGTTAAAGCTATACTAAATATCCAAATCACACACACACACACATACACACACACACTATCCCGTCCCTGGAGGAAACTGAGGTCTTGTTACTTATCAGTTTTATACTTCTCTATAATAGTGTGTGTGTGTGTGTGTGTGTGTGTGTGTGTGTGTGTGTGTGTGCATATAGGAGTATATTTCTCTGTGGAGCTCATGTAGTACCAAACATATGAGTCAGACATACACATTTATTGGTTGATGCACCACAGCGATTATACCAATATAACATATTTAGAATGGTCTATTTTCATGTACGAAACGTTCCGAATGATAGACAATTCAAAATGCTAATGTTCCTCATGCGCAGCAAAACTTAACCTTTAATATTATAAAAGAATAAGTGTACTACGGATTAAATCAAATATATCAATATTTTGCTAGCTGTATGGAGAAATATTTGTTCACTTTTTCGGCTGCCATTTGACATTGGACTCGCACCTTCGGATTTGTCTAATACCGTAGTACATGTGCAAAACTCTACAATTACGTACAGCTAGAAAGGAAAGGATGCATAGGTTAGCAAATGGCACGCTCCTTTAAGACTCCCATTCCACAGCAACAATCCTCTATGAATCGTATCCTAACGATATGCTCCTTTGGGACTTCCATTCCACAGCAACGCCTCTCTATGAATCGTAACCTAATGGCATGCTCCTTTGGAACTTCCATTCCACAACAACGTCTCTCTATGAATCGTAACCTAATGGCATGCTTCTTTGGCACTTCCATTCCATAGCAACGATTCCCTATGAATCATATCCTAAGGGCATGCTCCTTTGGGACTTCCATTTCACATCAACTCTTCTCTATGAATCGTAACCTAATGGCATGCTTCTTTGGCACTTCCATTCCATAGCAAAAGTTCCCTATGAATCATATCCTAAGGGGATTCTCCTTCGGGACTTCCATTCCACAGCAACGCCTCTCTATGAATCGTGACCTAATGGCATGCTCCCTTTGAACCTGCATTCCACAGCAACGCTTCTCTATGAATCGTAACCTAAAGTCATGCTCCTTTTGGGACTTCCATTCCAGAGCAACGCCTCTCTATGAATCGTATCTCAAGGGCATGCTCCTTTGGGAATTCCATTCCACAGCAACGCCTCTCTATGAATCGTAACCTGATGGCATGCTTCTTTGGAAATTCCATTCCACAGCAACGATTCTCTATGTATCGTAACCTAAAGTCATGCTCCTTTGGGACTTCCATTCCATAGCAATGCTTCTCTATTTCATGTCTTGCACCGAGAAATCACGTTTAACCCCCTAAAAATAACAACAATATCTTACTGAACACTGTATTTATGTAGATGCAGTTTCCAACAAAATGACCTCATTGTCGATGTAAACAAACGTGGCATCAGTTAGACTGCAAGTTCTGGTACCCATCATTCAAGCGAAATAGTCAGAGTAGTGCCAATAGTAGAGGCCAAATGAAATGTTAAATTTCGATAAATATAAATGTTAACCAAAGATATTCAAAATGTCCTAGCCAGTCAGATTCGCAGTCTGGTGAGGTTTCTATGCGTGTACATATGGTAATTTTGTTTTATGACCATTATTGGCACAAGTAGGATCTTGTATGGGGTTCAAGCCCCTAAAATGAATTTAAATGACACATTGAAATAGTCACATCTCAGCCAATCATAAATAAAATGAATTTAAATGACTAGATTAAATCGTCACATCTCAGCCAATTTAAAAAAAAGAATGAATTTGAATAACTATATGAAATCGTCACATCTCAGCCAATTATAACAAATGAATTTAAATGACTAGATGAAATCGTCACATCTCAGCCAAACCTAATATAGCACGGCAGTTATAAGTACACGAATGCGTAGGACTGATGCGAACACTTGCATCGCCATCTCGCTCAAACATCTGAAATCTTATGATGGAGTGCCGATTGATCTGCCGGGTGACAACGACATCGATTAAAGTCAATGATTCTGCGCTGTTATTGCAACAGAAGGGCAGTGAACCACACTTATATTTCATCACACAGATAGTAACAGTTATTTATAGGTGTTCGTTGCTAGGTACCCGCTCATGACTTGAATCATTTGAAAAGGTCAATTTTCAAATGCCTCAGCCAGAAATGAGATTGAATTCCCACTCGATTTCTATCCAATCCACCCACCCACCCCACCCCCTCGGGACAACAATGGTCTCACCAATCAAATAAATTGTTCCTCATAAATTATTTTTGGCTCAATGGAAAAGCGTCTCCATGGCCAGGCAAAAAGACCCCCCCCCCCAAGAAGGAAAACAAGGAAAAACAACAACAACAGCAACAACAACAACTCTACAACGTCGTCGATAAATAAATGTCTGATTTCAATACATAAATAGTTCCACCATCATTAGCAAACAAAGTGCTAGAGACTTAATTTGAAAAACATATACTATTTTAGAAGGATAAAATGTTGCAATGATCGGTTATACTTATTAGTAAAAAGAATAAAACAACAATTTAAACTATCAATTAAATCGTTACGGATCGGACAGAATACACGTGATTCCTACTGGACCTGAACTTATTCGGTTGAGCCAGATCATTCTGTTGGACTGGAGGAAAGATGTGTCCACTTGTCTTGCAAGAGAAAAAAGAAGTACAGTCGCACATTTTTTTTCTTCTCCTGAATAGAAAAACATATCACATCTTCTGGGCAGAAGGATTTATAAAATGAGATTTATACCAAAGAAGTATGAATAACGGTGTGGAATATTTGGATTGGCAAGGTAAGACGAATCACGCGGCACATTTCAAAATCTATAAACAAAAATAATAATATTAAAAAAACCACTTCTCCCATTAAAAATTATATTTTCGTAATTAAAGCAAGAAAAGCGAATTAGATGTCGAGCAAGGTATCATACTTACTAGAATCATATTATCATAGGGGCGTCTGAGAGAAAATCATGTAGTTTATAAAATCGGTATGGTTTTTTTTTTTTTTTTTTTGTATTTTAGCAATATAAACATTCAGAATAAGAGGTTCTTGTACACACTGAACGCAAAGGCATTCAGGTACTGTCGTACGGAAATTAGCGTGGAATATAAACTAAGCGAAATGACAAACCAACAATGACAAACCAACAAGAGGTAATTAAAATATTTTAATATATTTACAGTTAATCTAAGTCATTATTTTACTTTAATCAACATAATACTGACCATACAATCCTCTCTCTCTCTCTCTCTCTCTCTCTCTCTCTCTCTCTCTCTCTCTCTCTCTCTCTCTCTCTCTCTGCTGTTCCTGTGGACGGTTTGACTTAACTTTACCGTCATTCATAAGTCCTTAGACATCGTCGTATGACACAAGCGAAAATCCACAATGCTCGTATTTTCATGGATTTTCGCCCGTTTTTTGTTACGATGGTCCAGAGAGAGAGAGAGAGAGAGAGAGAGAGAGAGAGAGAGAGAGAAGGGGGAGAGAGAGAGAGAAGGGGGAGGGGAAGCAAGGGGAGCGGCGGTTTGGACATTTTAATATTTAATTAATAATAATCGAATTTTAGAACATTATAATATGTTTAAGAAACACCACCACCACCAACAAGAACAACAACAAGAAAGTATTAAATACGTTACAGTATGCGTGCCTCGTAACCGACAAATTTAACTTATGGTGTCGACAGGCTATTGCAACTATATATCATTGATTATGAACACTGTAGATAGATCCTAAGGAAAGTGTAAACATATAGTTACGATGAACCATATTCTTGTAGGTTACTTGGTGTAAATTCAGTTTTAAGGTTTTCATCCAACCCAAATTGTTTTTCTCTCTCACTCCATATTCCTGCGTATATTGCCATTTTGTAAGCATGATAGGGGAGAGGTGAACGGAAAAAGCACGGATTGCGATGAAATTGTATACCATGTTAAATTCATTTAGAAAAAGGGGACTATTAATACTTTTTATCGTTATTTTCATACATCGTTAATGATTAATGAGTGAAAATTCATCATGGATCTATAGGGCTGCAATTCAAAGAATGTTTATATACTCGTATTATTGTGCCATGGGCGGATCACAATTTGATATACTAATAGTATGGGCATATCAATTTGCTTAATACCAACACTTTAAATGCCATGTTATTTTTAGTATATGTGATATATATGCTCTAGCAAAGTTGATATGTCAGCTCTAGGTACAAAAACGTAATGATCACTAATTTTGAACAATTTCTAGTATCATTCCTACATACCATTAATCATACGTTTGTGAATCGTATGTATTAAATAAGGAAATATTGACATTATTAAGTATAATCATGTTGAAATACAAAGAAAAATTAAACAACAGAAACAGTTATTCAAAGAGGATATTGTAGATTCCAGTGAAATCGAACATAATTATCCAGACAAAACTTCTGTAGAGTCATCGTGATTAGCTGTGAAAAGTGATCTCCCTTAGTTTGACTTAGTTTGAGTTGCACGTGTAAGGTGAACAGTGATGTTCTTGTCTATATTGACTTGTGCCTATATTTCTGATTTTGACAACAATAAAACCTTTGTACACTGTATGCACACGAAAAAATGTTTGGTGAAGATTATTAACTATGTATTAAATATTTTCTGCAATTCCTTTCATAGCAAAATACTTTCTTTGTATTTTTGTTTCTGATGTGTAAACTTCTTTGTTAAAATAAAGTGTATCAAAATCAAAACTTACATTCATTACTGATAATCTGTGATAAAGCTCATTTCTTGCGTTATCAAACAAAACAATCTGCATTCAAAAGTAAATTGGATGGATGTGTTTTTTTGTTGTTTTTTATTTTATTTTATTTTTTTCTATAGGAAATCCACAAGTACGTGCCTTCCTGAAGATATCGTAGCAAATCCTAATTCAGCGAACTGCATTTGTGTCTTAAAAGCACAGAAGCCTCAATATTATCAAATGCTAAATAACGTTGAGGAGAACTTTTGTACTGGGTAATTTCTCTTTTGAAGGTTACAACAGATGAACAATTCTTATGAATTGTGGCAGATAGTTCCATGAGTTTCAAGTGTTGGCATTTATTCGATTGTGTTAACAAAGAAGTTCGTCTTTGAAATGTAATGCTATTTTTCGAGTTTCTCAAATTAAAAGGCATTGGGTTTTGCAAACAAGGTTGGAGTAAATCAGTGACATCAGCCGGAGACTGGTTGTTGATAATTTTATTAAAACTGTTGAGTTTTAATGTTTCGCCCTTCTGAGATTATAAGCCATCGAGTTTCAAAATGATATTGTTGTAGTTGCTGTAGGGTTTAACGCCATTTTTTCAGCACAATATAGGCTTTACATGGCAGCCAGTATAAATGGTGGATAAGAATCCCGGGAAAACCTCCGAAAGAACCACCGACCTACTAGAAGCTACTGGCAAGCTTTCTCACATACCAACACTGGCCGAACCCGAGACTCGAACCCACGCAGACAGAGGTGAGATGGCAGTGATCCTTAACGGTGAGCGCTTTGAACCACTCGGCCACTCTCGGCCCCCAGTTTCAAAATTAAGTGCTTCTCTGCTCGCAAAATTGTAATAGTCCAAAAACTACTCTGACTTCCTCAAGCTGTATTTTTTTTAGAAAGAGATAATTAAAAGGTGTGATATGAGCCAATAATTGAAAAAGTACATGACTAAATGGACATGAAACTACTTTACCTTTCAATTCAAATCAAAACAAAAGTACATTTAATAGTTTTAGATTTATAGATTATTGTACGTTAGCAATTTTTAATTTCACAAGTTTCTATCTACTCAAACACTTTGATCAAAATCAGTCATATTTTACAAAATGAAATGTTCGTAAATTAGAAGATAATGGCACTGGGAAGAGAGGCGTTAAAAAAAATTTATTGATTAAATTTTATCTTAAATAAATATTTTTACTGACTTTAATTTTTGCGTTTCTAATTGAATGATTGATTGGTTAATTGATTGATTGATTGATTGATTGCTTGATTGATTGATTTGTTGGTGGGATTAGACTGAGACCATTATCGATCTACCAATTTATGAATGTATACATCAATATATATATATATATATATACATCATTCGATCTACCAGCGAGTCATGAGTAGCCGCGTTGATACCAATTAACCAGCATGCGTTACTGTGACGTAAAACACCAAACCAAACGATTGTAGACACACACGGATTGTCTTCCTTAGGGGACTGGGTTAAGTTGGATTGGTAAGTTTTAACGGCACAGTAATACGTGGAAGGTTATATTGAGTTCAGGCAAGTGAGGTAATGCCTCATGCCCAGGACAAAACACTGTGGGTCATCTGGGCCTGTTTGGGAATCAAACCCACACAACTTTGGTCACAATCCACCGCATTCTCCATTGAGCTACAGAGGCTTCCAGCTTTAGAGGAAAAAGTTATATGAATACACACAAAAGGGGAGGTCTCTGGTAAGTGACAATAAATTTAAACAAAAATATGTTAATCGAAAGGAATCTTGAAAATTAAATTATAACTGAATGTTGTGATCTCTCTCTCTCTCTCTCTCTCTCTCTCTCTCTCTCTCTCTCTCTGGACTGTTATCCCAGTTTCATTCATTTTGAAAAACATATAATTTTTCAATATCAGTATGTTTATATATATTTCGTGATATATTTTATTTACTTCTTGAAGGCTGGAATATACAAAGTTTAAAGCTAAATTTTTTAAAATGGTCTTGATAGAAAGACCTTTTACACACGATATTACGGTCTATAATGTTGTCTTCCTCTTGCGTCTGAGCTAACTTTGTCGATTTAGCTGGTATGCTGTTAGCGATATTTTATAACGTATCACTTCTGAAAGGCAGGAAATAACACAAATAACTGTGTGGGGGTCTTATCCGTGTTGTTTTCTTTTGTTCCTTCTCTCTTTTACAAAATTGTATCTCTTGGATATAGCAGTCTGTCTCAGTAGCGTACTAACGCGGGTGGTGGTGGGGTGGCAGACGAACGGTTGCCACGGGCTCCAGAGGTTCCAGAGGTCTTGGGACGCCAAAACCCCTTTAGACCATCATCGTCACCCCGGGCGCCATTTACCGTTAGCTCGCCACTGGTTTGCCTGACGAATATTAAAGTAATCATCATGCATTGGTAACAAAGCACAAAAGAGATTGTAATGTAATAATACCAATATTAGCGTGCGGACGTTGTCTCCCTTGCGTCACATTGCTATAAGGGTTTGACGGAACATTTTCAAATCTTTCAGGTGCAAGTAGAAAAACTCCAACTTGCCTATACGAGACACCTGGTAGTCTCAGCTGGCCCGGATTGGTAACAGAATTTGCAGATGTAAATTTTAGATAATTGCAGTAAAATATGTGCCCACTTGCAGATTGTTTACATCATCGTAACAACAAATAAATGCAGTCATTTTCGAGCTTGCTGATGATGTTTTTATATTTTTCTTCGCCTTTCTCAATGGCGAGTCGAAAAACTTCTACTCCCTTAAAGAGACTCGTGTATTATCGAAGTGCTACTTTCCAAGCTCTCAAGCTGTGTGGACGAATATTCGGTTATATGTCGGAAGAACAAATTCTTATAAAATGATGTTGAAAATAACACGACGTTTCAATAAATAGTGAAACGCATGCACTTTTAATTTTTAGCGTTCTTCCTGCACATATTTAACGAGCAAATGAAGACAAATCCATCTTCTACTTTGCGCAAAGGAATAAAAGCCGCCATTACATTCTTTTAGTACATTAGGATTGTTTGGACACTTATCTATTTAACTAAATTGTGTTTTCAAAATGGTAAATACTACAACATTTCACAAGAAATTATCCCTCAGAGTTGCATGGCTCGATGAAAAATTAGTCATCGAAGCCATTAAAATGATCTAATCATCTGACCTACCCCGCCCTCCCCCCCCCCCATTCCTATTTCCGTATCTTAACTAATCGTATAAAACGTATCGCTTTTTAGAGACTTATCATCCTTAATACCAATTGGTCAACTTGAAAATTTGTGCCAAATCCATTCAATACTTGCAGAGTTGTCCAAGCTCAAAGTTGTTATATTTTCTAAACTTTTAGTCGACTTTGTGGGACAATGCCTGAGTCACACATTTACTTGTTTCACGCAGCATTCTGCGGCTGCGCACACCAAGCAACGTCTGATGACCTGGTTACTGGTCCAAAGGTAAAAATATAAGAAAGTGCAATGTAAAGTAGGCTGTCATTTAAACTCTGTTAATTCTAGGCTTAGAATACACAAAAACCAGAACAAAAGAGCGACCTGTTGTCGTATATTGTTCAGTATTGGATTCATATTGAAATCTATGCATTCCATGATAAGGCCTTTCATTGTGAAAGTGCTAGAACTGTCTCGATCATAATATAATAGGCGTGACCTTTGAAGCTGTAGCTCTTGAACTACTCGTAATGCAGACATCTAGCATGATAAAACACAACAAATGGGAACACTATCAAATCAATGATTTAAAAAGGACTGATTCTCATCTATTGTTTCGTGTTCCCCAAAATGAGTATATTTTAATCAAACAAATGTCTGCTTGGGGTATATATATATATATATATATATATATATATATATATATATATATATATATATATATAAGTATATATATATATATTCAACATCATTTTATAAGAATTTGTTCTTCCGACATATAACCAAATATTCGTCCACACGACTTGCCAGGCATATAGGCATCCCTAACATGCACAATATGCCAAGTTTTTCTAATATATACAAGTAGCTATTAGAATTCGATCCCAATCTCGTTTTGTATCTACCAGCAGAACATCATGTTTAAATCTTATACAGATATTACCAGCATAAATTGCACATTATAAGCAACAGGAAACGTAAAAAGGAAAACAACTCCACCAACAACAAGCCTAAATATGCATGTATACTATTTTATTTTCAAATCCTGGAGGAACAATTTACAATAATGGTGGCTTAATAAGAGATAATCTGAAAGACGCAAGAAAGAATGAAAATACTTTACAAACTACTTAGAGCAGAGCAAGCAACACAACAGCATAAAATAATCTTCACTTTTGGAAACTACCCGGTTTACCCTACAAACATAGACTATTTCATGAATGTACACTGTGGCCATCATTACGACCAAGTTTGCTCTTTACCCTTTTAAGAGCTGAACGGTCAAGGGTCATTTGGGGGTAAAATCATGTACAATTGTTAGCTCTTTTCGCGACTACATGTTGACAAAAACGGGATTTTAGATATGTTTTGTTAGATCGTTATGTGTACAGTAACATTAGACCGAATTCTCGAACATATTGTAAACGTATACTTTTGTAACTCAAGTGAATGAACAACCTACAGGGTGTAGTGTCTTTAACCCCGAATGACCTACGACGTACTGAGAAAGGAAGTAACTGGTGTCTCTCCTTGGAGAATGTGTAGATTGGTCTAGTGATGTCTAATGTAATTAAATTTTCAAAAACAGAGACCATAACGTGTCACGTTTTACAACAATGTGCACATACAACAGCGTGAAATGTACCTATTTTCTGGGCTCTTACATGAGACCTTATTGAAAAGATGACTGAATCTGTACGTATGGTCAAACAGAATATCGTGCATATATTTTTGAGGTTTATTAACAGGGCAAGGTTAAGGCTTTGGAGAGCCCGATGTACTTAAGATAACCGTGGTGTGTGTGCTGGAATGGGGGGGGGGGGCTTATAAATCACAAATACATCCTAAAAGCAGTCCTTGATCTGTCTTTTATATCTATATAATTACTATAGCTATATTAGGCTATGTATTAAACGGTTTAGACCTATATAGTCTTTATTAAGTCACGTGTAATTTCATTCATGGCAACCGGGAGGGGGTGGGCGGGCTATGACTAGGAGGAGTCAAGGCACGTGAAGTTTGTGCCCCTTCACCTTAAATGGCCCTGTTTGCTTTATATAGGAGGGAGAGTATATTGGTTATATGTAATTCGTACATTTCTTGATATTCTATTTGAGCAATAGTAAAACATACATATATAAGCTCAATATAAGGTTATACCAGTCATATAACTACTTTCCATTGATATAAAAATAAATCTCTATTTACTTCAAAGTATATGTGTTGCACCAGTGGATACATTTATCTCATTCATTTTTATAGGGATCATGCCGGTGACAGATCTACGTACTGTATGTACTTGCTTATAGGAAGAGTCCAACTGCAAACTGCACAGACCCAAACCTGCCGTCGCATAATGCGCTGGCCGGCCTGGGTCTCTGCAGCCTGTTAGGAGTAATCTGTAGAATATATACCCTGATCTGGCAGTATATTATGCCAAGGCCGATTAAAGTATATGTTGTTTGCAGTTGGGCTCGACTTATAAGCGAGTGATAATGTAGTATTTAATAGTTGTAAATAAATTAAAATACGTAACTTCTGATACGATATTACAGTTTCAAGTTATTTTTTCTAGCAAGGGGACATCAGCATTCAGTTTGATGGGAACAATCTTAATCCTTCACTTCATTACAAGTAACAGTCAAAACTTAAATTGGTTTCTTTAAAATCTTTAGTACTTTCGTTTCATTCAAGGAGATAAGATGAAATATATGTTGGGGTATGTAAACGTTATGTTTATTTTTTACATTTTTTTCTTTTACCTTATTTTTATGCTTTTAGTATAATTTCCCCAAACTGCTCACATGCACTTTGCATATTATGGTATGAATGGTATTAGTAATCCGTTGGGATTTTGGAGGTCAGGCCCTAGCTGAATTCGACTAACCCCTATCTGAATTAGACTGAACCGAGATTTGCATCCAAGTGAACCGCTATCGAACTGTCAAAGCTATCTGAATCAGACTGTGCCGCCATCTAAATTCGATTGAACCGCTATATGAATTCGACTGAACTGCAGTCTGAATTTGGCTGAACCGCTATCTAAATTATCTGAATTCAACTGAACCGCTATCTGAATTCGACTGAAACGCCATCTGAAGTCTATCTTTGGTTACCTGAATGAGTTTTATCTTATATTATATATTTTTATAAATTTTCTACTAAAAATTACATGAAAATGATAATAGGTTTGTAACGTACCAGGAATATTCAAACTCAAAAGAATACAATAAATTAGGACAAGATATCGAACCAAACATGTCAGATGTACTTGCTTGTTTATAACCTGTTGACTTCGCTCAAAATACCGCCTTATGTTGTTAGCACATACAAAAGAAAAACTTGTTCCGAGCATATTTAAGAAAAGTGCAATTCTGTCATTCTAGTTTTAGAGAAAAGTTAAATGAGGTGGTGCTCAAAAGGTGATCGATAAATTTAAATTCGTTTATGCTAAATTCATAATTAAAGTTACATGTTGTAATAAACCTGTGACCTGAATATTTTTGAACTCTGTTATGAGCTCGTAATACGTAGAAATACCTCTAGCTCATTGGTTTAAAACGATTAATATGCTAACGCTTCTTCGACATGGCCAATCACCTATTTCACAATGCACGCGATAAAAGTGTCACCGCTTGAATAATTCTGATTTAAGATAAACTATGTGTTTCTATGGCCCACAATGCAACATATATTGTTAATTCATCCTGCAACTATCCAACTGACGTCAAACGGGAAGTGCTCTTTCCATTTTAAATGAAGACTGATGTCAGAAAGAAAAAAAACTGTCAGCCATATGCTATTTCCGGAGATAATGCCACATTGCCACCGGTTTCCGCAGTGACGTCATCATCTGGTTCCAGTGTGAAAGTTCTGTTCCGGATGTATTTGCCCCAACTATCACGTGACCCAAAGATGGCGTCCGATTGTCTGGTAGAAGTTCAGCGACTGTAATTCTTAGTTGTACTGTCTGAAATAATTGAAATCTATATTACATAGTCAGTTTCTGAGTAAAGTAATATAATACATATCAACCAAACATTATCGAGTAGGGTTGACATTTCCACCTGCATCGTCAAGGCGAAAAGGTCTTTATCAAAGTTTCGGAAATATTCCTAATACCCTAATCGATGTTTAAAGAAATTAGTTAGAATAAATAAACCGAATTTAGAGTAATCTAACTGCTCTCAACGTTGGCTTGAGTACTGTTTCT
Source organism: Megalonaias nervosa (assembly GCA_016617855.1). Classification (NCBI taxonomy): domain Eukaryota; kingdom Metazoa; phylum Mollusca; class Bivalvia; order Unionida; family Unionidae; genus Megalonaias; species Megalonaias nervosa. Next base: position 12,510 of record JAECUM010012680.1, on the reverse strand, counting down.
GAACATTTCAGCCAAACGAGCCATACCAAGCAATCATCGTCGCAAGCCACGAGTGACAATCTGCAATGCTCCTTTCTTACCCTTGGCCGCCTGCACTGAGATTTCCTTATCGCTCATAAATATGCACAGAACTGCTGAACAATCACTACGAGAGCGATTAAACGTTTCTTGCCATTATGACTCAGCATATCGCTTCACGCTGTTTGAATCAGCCAATCAAAATTTATCTTTCAAGTACAGTCACGTATCAATTGATAAACGGGTACTTTTCACTGATGTGTAGAAGTATGCCATGTATGGTCCTCATGAAAAAAGGAAATCTCAGCCGATGCAGTCACGTATGATAAAGGAGAGTAGCGTATTGTTGTCGCCTGTTGCTTGAGACGATATCAAACAGTACGTTCCTCCAAAGGTGAAATTCAGTAAAGACATCCTATATACACACAGACAGACGTTATTTTTAACATAAAGCATGTCTGTATTTTTTCAGATTGTTGTCCGTTGCTTTGAGAATTCCTCTTCGTCTTGACGAGGTAAATACTATTTGGGCGGAACGGTTTTTTGGAGTAATAAATTCACGTCTGATAAGCACAGCCGATGCTATGATCAGTCCGATTCGACAGTATGTTAAATACTTCATAAGTGCAGATGATCAGAGAACTGACAAAGAGAATGCCAGAGTTTAGTTAGTTTCTTTATCACAGAACCAAATGAATTGTCAAGCAAAACTGGCGTACAGGTTAACATAATATGTATTATTCTATTCGTGTGAACGCTTTCTGCGTATGTATGTTTCAGTGCTGGAACAATAAAACAGCTGCTGTGGATGTGTCGGCTTTAGATGAGTGGTTACTTTACATAAAGCGCACATACTTGAATTTTTTTTTCAAGACTTCTAAAGCAAATTTAATAAAGAAGGAAAATATTGACCTCTGAAATATATACTGAACTTAAACAAAATCGATGTCACGTTTGATTTCAAGAAATCCTGGTTCCGGATGGGAGGGCAAACATTTAATTTAAACAAAAGCCAATTTCAGTCTTTGAAGATAACGCTTTTGTTAACAAAATGAACGTATCGTGGTCTTCTTTTAATTTAGATCAGTGATTAATTAATTTATAGTGAATTCAGTCATTCAGACGTTATCAAGCAGAATTGAAATACACGAGCCAAGGGCAAAAGTCTAAAGCCAAGGGAAAACGTCTAATTCAAACAAGGATTATCATTTATTCATATTTAGATGGGGTAAGGTAAAGATCGAAGATACAACTGTACTCTTTAAAGTAAACCTCATTCTAATGTATTTTCAATTCAAAACTTCATTTAAAAGTTAAAGAATTGAAATTAACCTAACTGTATATTGAACGTATGTTTGATCGGTTATGGGTTATATCACATATTACCAAAATGAATATGGTGGCAGCAAACAAAAGACTATTTGGCGTACGATCGTAAAGTTCAGCTTCATGAGAGTGAAGGAGAGTGAAGGAAAGAAACCAACATTGTGTGTGTGTGTGTGTGTGTGTGTGTGTGTGTGTGTGTGAAGGTATTGATGTATGTAGGGTGAACATGGGTTTGCACATTCTGTGTTTGCATGAGCCCTTGTATTTACAGGCAACGCAGTGGCAGGCACCGAGAATATCATAGCTTCATTAAAAATGGGATTTCTCTCGCCTCGTTTCACAGTGGTCTTCTTTTTGCTGACATTCTTTGCGTTCTGCATCAGGTAGACCTTTACAAAAGGATCTAAATTTCACAAAAAGAAAAAGAGGAAGCAATTTGTTAGTGTAACAATATCTGATTAGCACTACGTAGTAAAGTCGACTTTCTCGTTTACCACACGTATTATACATTCACGTCCATGCACTACAAGACCCGCCTCATTATACGAAACTGTTAAAAATGTCGTATCTTACGCTAACATACGCATGTCCAGACAAGCAGTATGACTAGTCATGTTAAAACGGGTAGGACGACTATGCCTGTGCAAACGCGCATAATTGTGCCGGTGTATTACATTTCACAATGATAATTTAGTGAGTTACTTTTGCATACATTTCATCGCTATGTTTATTTTCTGTCGGGGTTTAATTCATGTTTCCAAACTCCTTAAATAGTTATTCTTATAAACGTGTTTGGATATATTTACAGGTTTGATATAAATGTTTATTTTGTTTCTACTTCGAATTTATTTATTGTATTCTAAGCTTGACTAGTTCTCACGTGACGCAAGTGTTTTATTAACGGTCAAAGAGTACGAATTCATTTTCGTTGAATGTAAAACAATATGCATAAATTAAATATATTTCTATCAGTCGAACGTCTGTTCAGGACGGTGATACCCTCCTGCATTCCATGTGAATAGTCGTGAATCGTTGGAGTTGTCTTCCATTCTACGCGATTCCGCTCTGAGTGAACTGCGCCAGTTGTGCGCCAACTAACTGATGGAAATGTGCACTAGGAATTGCAGAAAATTGTTCCCCGCCTTGGAGCCGGGTACTTAGTATGAGCGTTATGAACATATTAAACATTTTTGAAGAATGAGTGAAAATCTTCATTTATACTATTCTTCCTTTATTAGTTCTTTCTATGTTTAAAATTTATTATATAAAATCATAAATTAACGCGGTTGTTATTTTATCTTTTATTTCTGATTCCTCATCTTACGCACAGTTAATTTGCTGAACAGAGATCTTGGGTTTGCACACGGTCTTTATGATAGCCCTCACCAATGCCACGGTATTGAGCTTGAATGCCATTACAATGACAACAACGTAATTTCTCTTTCTTCAATTTTGTTCCCCAGAGTTCAGGAGAATTTATGATTTTGGCGGGTTTGTGTTTTGTGTTCGTTGACGTATATATGCGGTAAATTTCATTACGTATCCAGACATGGTCGGAATTTCTATAAACCCACGCAAAAATGTGTTTAGTTACTTTATGTAAATATCAAATTTATCCATGATGATAGTGGCTCTATAAAGTGTGTCGAGTGGTGAAATTTTGTCTTGTCGAATATCTGATTATTTGGCGTACTTTTAGATTGGTTTTCTCCAGTTGATCGTTAGTAAAGTCGCTAAGCGCAACAACATCACTGGTGTCAATGGCCGAATTCGCCAGAGCGTTTGTCTCGAAGGCATATTTCTGAATACGGAAATCGTGTGCTCGTGCCCACTCTGCGATGATGTGTTTAACTACACGCCTAAATTGACGTTTCTGCCTCCACCCATTGGTCAATCATATCAACTTGTCAGATGTTGGAACCATTGATTGATAAGGCTAAATAAGAACAGGATAGCTGGGGCATTTTTAGTTCAAATATATTGTAACTTTACATCTCAATATTTTTTTTATTAGTCCAAAATTTATCTAATTTTGGAGTTCAACTTTAAACAATACAAACATTCAAGTTCTGCTCAATTTCATTTGAAAAGTCTGCACATACTAAAATGCATACGTAAATTAGATGGGCGATGCACTCGAAGCAAGTCGTATTCATACGTGTGACGTCAGCATGTTCAAATTGCATGTTTAACAGACACACAGGGAAGGGTTAAAGTCCCGCAGCACAATTCATTTTATATGGTGTCGATAAAAGTGAAGTTTTAAAAAGGTAAATATAAACATTTGGCATAAATAACTCTTTGAAAACAAGCCTTCCAAATAATCGTATGAAAATGAAATAGTAGAAAATAAAGGTTAAAAGCTACAGATATGTTAACATGTATAACGTGTACATAAATAGACGACAAAAGGTAAAAATGTAAATTCCTTAAAAAGGAAGGTCACAATTTGGAAAATAATTCGTTTTCCTTCAAATACCCCAAGATTATCTCTCGTGGTCCATCAACATTCAATTTCTTCATATTGTTCACAAAAAATAATAAATATATTTAACTCGGTGGAAGTCAATACATGACGCAAGAATGTGTCCCTTTGCTAGTGGACACCAGCAGGGCATGCACCTATATGCGGTATCAATCAGTTATTCGTGTCCGATACGTGAATTACATAGTACCAACACATCTCTGAGAGTTGTTGTCTGCAAGAGTTGCCACTCTCCAACGACTGGTTCCATGTTTCGAAGCTTCTTCGCGATGTTTCCATTTCATGTATTATATCAAAGTATTTGGAACATGCTGATTTGCATAATATTTGAAGTCAGTATATGGAACTTTCCAATCAGACACGGACGACTGCATGCAGCTCTCTCCGATTCATCTACCCTTTCATGACCCTTAATACCAAAGTGACCAGAATGGCAACAGTGCAGGTAAACCTTTTTCCTGATCGTTGGAGCAAACCATATTTCTTTAAGACTTGGGATATTACCGGTTGCCAAAATGTTATCAGCGATGGAAAGGGTATCCGAAAAAAAAAATGACAAAATATTTTGAACTAGAATAATTGTGTGCACATGTATTTTTACATGATGAGTTAATCTGCAGCTCATTTGACGTCACGTTTGTGAAACGTTGTCTACACTAAAACATCCGACTTTCTCGTGCCGCTTGAGTACATTTTTTTGTTCTTCTTATTAAGCTGTTTTTCTTTGGTGTTAATTATTTGCTCTATGTCTGATGCAAGAATACATTTCATAAACGCTTTGCTAGGTGAAAACATTGCCAAAGCACCTGGAAAGGCGTTAAATCCTCAGTCTAAACTTTCTCCCTTGGAGCTTCCATATAACCTTTACACACGGCATAACGCAAATTGATATAGCAGACAGACATCATGCAGACTGTTCATTAATTACGAAATAAATCTTCCAAGAAACGAGAAAATGAAGAAATATTATTCCACGAACGAATTAGAAGCTATTTTCGTACATTATTTAGGAAAATATTAGAAAATCGATACCTTAATGAAAACCTATGATACATTTAGGACAGGATATAAGCTATATAACTACAAATTGCCAGAAATCTCAACATAAACTTGAAATGAAACAGGTGCACTCGACAATACTGACGGTTTCCTGAAATAAGTATAGTCTGTGAGGTAATTATGCATTGGGTGTTACACGCATTTGCTATTCTAAGCATTGCGTCCACCAACTGAGCCCATATAACAAAGAATTGAAGCACACATTTTGCAATAGTCTTAGATGAGATAAATTCTAGGGACTGTTGGTACATTGTTAATTTTGAATGAAGTACAGTGAGGCCGAAAAATGTGTGAAGATTGTTATTTGAAATGTTCATACGCATGAAGCAGAGAAAACTGCAGTTTGAGTCAGATGAAACAATCTATATTACACAATATCAACAGCACAAACTTGTACCGTCTGTACTTGCTTATAAGTCGTATCAAACTTCAAACACCAAAGACCCTAATCTGCCCTAGCATAATGCACCTTCAAATCAGAGTTTATGTTGTTTATTCTAATGTTTACTCTTAACAAACAACACAGACCCAGATCCACCGGCGCATTAGGCGACGGCAGATTTGGGTCTGTGCAGTTGGCAGTAGGACTCGACTCATCAGCGATTACAGACGGTAAACAGTATTTTTTTTTTTTTTTGTTCCTCAAAACGATAAAGCTTTACCAACTAGCAGCAAAACTGATCATCTAATTTTCAGGTGTTAATCGTTTCCTGTCAAGGAATTACACACATCAATGGACCATGCAACGTACAAATGCTTCCGCGTTATACGAAAAAGTTTGACGAGTAAAAGTCAGGAAATTATCGGCTCGTACATTCTACAGCATATGTAGTACTCATAGTGGGTATCCGTGTACAGAAACGAATGTAAATAATAATAATAATAATAATAATAATAATAATAATAATAATAATAATAATGACAATAATAACAATAACCACTGAATGTAAGTCTATGAAATTTTATTTTTAGTTTTGAAAGAAAATAAATGTTCTCTCTGCCTGAGAGAAAGACAATTTGTGTTACGCTAACATATTTTTTCTGCTTATTGTAACCGCAGGATATAAGTTAGATATTAAGCTTGAGTCTGACAATAAAAGTGAAAAGAAACAAAACAGATCTTAACTTAAACGTGATTGATTTTGTTTTGTTGTTGTTGCTGTTATTGGGTTGTTTATGATTTTGTTAGGGTTTTTTGTATGTTTATTTTGGTAGAGTTCTTACCTCACTTGACTGAAATGACGTAAATATCCACTAGCTCATACCGTACTCATATCGTATGTACTCGCTTACAAGTCGAGTCCGACCAATTCAATATAGATCCTAGCCTGCCGTTTCATAAACCGCAGGACGATCAAGATCTATGTTGTCTGTTCTGCCGACAACTCCTAACAAAATGCACAGACCCAGAGATGGGTCTGTGCATTGTGGACTTTTAGGCGAGAACACACGATATTTTGATCATAAGGTAAAACCTGGCTAGTCTGGAGCACAATCTTTGGCCGTTTCACCGAGGTAGCTGAAGATAATGCTGGTCAGCAGATCGTCCATTATTGCGAACATTATAATACATACATACATACATGCATAGATACATACATACATACATACATATATATATATATATATATATATATATATATATATATATATATATATATATATATATATAAATTTGGTTGGTTGATTATTTGGCTGTTTGTTCATTGTCTGCAAGAACTCTTCTTGCTTGCCGCCTTGCAGCTGATTTATCCGTCCAACTGTTGCATTATCTTTCTTTGAAAGGAATTGATTTAATTATTGTTCACTTATTCCTACCTCCTGCATCTTTACTTTCTGTCCACTTTAGGTTTCTGGCCTTGACGATGACGATCGTAAGCCTTTCAGCGGTGGGGAGATAACTCAGAGAAAACAAAATGTCGCCATATTCAGTCGGCTTCTGCAAATCATTTCAGAGAGTGAATGCCATTTAATAGTAATATATCAACGTAATTATTGTAAATGTTTTAATATCACAGCTTTATAATATTTATGGAATTACTGTACAGATCAGCTTTATATTTGATACGATGATTATTTCCGTATTGTTCGTTCTATACTGATTATTTTGCGTGGCTTCGTCAATTTAAATGTCTGGTTTTAACAAGTTCATTACTTGAATATGATGTGATTGGTTGGTTTTCAGCGGTTCTTTCAACACATTATTGTATGTGTTGATGCTGTGGAAACGGGAGCCAAGTGCCTTTCGCTAGGACACACCAAAACAGTCCGGGCGGGTATCGAACTAGTGAATGCATGATTACAAGCCCGACGCTCTACAAACTGGCTACAACAGCTTCCTATTAAAGACACGAATGCAGTGAAGTTTATTGAACGTGCAGCATCGTGTTCGTGTCAATACCATAGCACAAATTCCGCATTTCCGTTTTGTGAAGTCAGCAATAGATAGAATGGCGATAAAAATACATTTATGTTCAATCAGTTTGACTTAAAAGGCTCTTCACTCCTTTTGAAGAAATCCAGATTCTATTTATGGCGAATATGTTTCTATTTTTGTTGCAATTAAAGGTTTCCATATAGATTGACGCAATAGTTTCCAAAGGTATCTAATGGAACAAACTGTCTAGGCTGGTGTTATCAATGACATAGATGAAAACAAATGATAACATTAACATGCTTTTGCTAAAAGGTAGTTAATAACATGCTTCAAGAATGTAATACAGCTCTGAGAATTATAATAAGCCGGTAAATTAATCTACCAAATGTACCACATTCCAGTGTCACCGACAAATGCGGGAAATGAAAGACTCCTTGTTAGAACAAAAGCGCTTAGTTTTGTATTATAATTGTAAAGAGAACAAACAATATGACATTTGAAATCATGGGTGCTCCATAAGGTTAAACGATCTTCCCGTAGCAAAACAAGTAATTAAGCGAAGTATTATTACGTACCTGTACTTCACCTTGTTGAAATAATTAAGAATTTTTTGAGATGGGGACTTGTGTTGATGCCACTAACGTATCTGAGCTTCCATCTTTACAGTCATTTCAATGTATCCCGAGACTTAGGTATCTTTGATTATGTACCGAAGTAAGTAAATATATCCCGCAATACGTCAGATATGTAGATATAAACTAGACGTTCGTTAATCGAAAGGTGTTAAACGGATAATTTGGAATCAGCTTTGGTTATTACTTTTTATGTGTTTTCAACGAAATACACCATTCTGTGTTGTTGTAAGATACGTTCATATTGTGTATATTTTATAGTCAATGTCGCATGTGACGTCAAGAAAGATGATTTACAGGTCTCACATTCCGTATCTCAAGTTCGACAGGTGTTTTAAAGTAAAATTGATGCTTTTACACGTAGTAAATAATATAATGAGACATAGGTGATGTTTATGACTGTAACAGCGAGTATACATTTTCTTGAGGTATATCAATATTATTTATCAATCAATAAGTAAACTTACTAGCGTTGAAGTGTTGTCACGTTTCATGGACTTAACATTATTCACTACTTTGTGTGTACTCTAAAACATTTCCCGATTTTTCACAAATGTTTTTAAATTCATTGTAACATCCACTATTATAAATAACTTTTTCGCCATGCATAACGATCCTATACTGCGATTTTGTTACTTTATGTATTGGGTTCTTGAAGCAGTTAATATAATATTATCCCTCTATATTCTTCCGTTCCTGTTGCAAAATATGTTGCATATACTATAGTTATTCTTCTAAAATGGGTATATTAATTGCACACTATATTCAAGCCATTTAAATCGGTCTTTATGTTGAAAAGTACCGTGTAAGATAAGACAGTCTGACTTCTGTTACAAAGTGGGATACAATACCTCGTCAATATCACGCAGGTTGAGCCACATTTTGATTGGTAATTTCATATCTACATCCCCTAGCCGGATTTCCCCCTCTCCAATAACCTTGTGGCGCTGGTATTTATCCAGGGAAAACATTTGTAGTTGGAGAGTTCGGTTTTCCAATTCTTCCTGATCCATCGTAAACAAGAAGCGCTCTTTAAAGACCGGATCGGTAGAATTCTTAACGTTCTGTGAAGCATAAACAATGTTTATTCTTTACATAAGAAGAAACATTGGCGAATTAAGATAAAATTCTAGGTAAACTACTACATCTGTCATTGCATGAATATGTGGTTTACGTTCGAAATGTTTGTTGTAATTCCTATACTTGTATACACTAGCTATTTATTTTGAAATCAACACAACGTTTACGAACGGACAATTATTTTACACTTTCAGTATCAGAGAACTGCAAGCAACATGTTGACAATTTAGCAAACATTTTTTCCATTATAAGACGTTAGTAAATAATGTGCTGCAGTTTGCAAGAAAGAAAACTTGGGGGAAAAAATAAAAACTAAAACATCAATACTTTACCTTTGTTTGGAATTTAGCATCTGTATCCGGAAGCAAGATCCCTCTCACATATGTATCCAGAGTTCCCGTGTATTGATTGGGAGTAAGGTCTCTTGCTTGTATTATGCCGATTACCAGTTCTGATACCTCTCTGAAATTACCAACCATAAAAAAACTTCACTGATAATGTGTTTTGTCTTAAACAATAAATCGAATACAGAAGAGAACATGTACATCTGCTAGATTTAATTTTTGCTTTCTGTTTTGACCAATTTATTTATATTGGTTACTTTAAAAATATTGCATAAGATCCAACGAACTAAAGATACATAACCTGTTCATTACCAGAAGAAAAATATGTTACTTTTATAGCATAAATACATGAGTGTTGCGCAGCTGCTTTGTGCACAGTATAAACCTGAATTACATGCAGTAGTTTTGTTTTGAAGTAGTTTTACCTTTTTGCAATTTGAATTGATTGGAAGCAAGTTCTGATACATTAAATTGTCTTTACTCTTTAAGCAATAACTTTTAGCTAAATATAATCCATGGCATTGGTTCAAATGGTGTAAACTTATTGCTAATGTAACTGTGTAACTCTCATACGCGCACACTATCTATCACACACACGCACACGTGTGTGTGTAACATTGGCACCAAAAGGTACATTAATTGAGAATATATTTAGGGAACTAGTAGCTAAATGTGGCAACACATAATGGGAATGTTTATGATGGCCCTTACGTAGAGTTTGCTATTGATCGGTTTATAAATCTATGTACCTCAAAGTACAGAATTGATGGCTGTTTTATTAAGTTTTAAACTTGTCATCCAAACTTAGCTTCTTTCATTTTTTTCACATTTGTCGTTTTATTTTCGCTATTCAAACATGCTTCTTTTGTTTTTATCTAGTTTATTCGTAATTTGCACTTTGTTTATCATCTGAATAACATGTCACAAACTCCATGACAATTGAAGCACAAGATGCTCTTCCTTCTAGCTAATTCGCAATCAAATTTGCATAAATTTGCATTTACTATATTTTCCTACAACCATACTCAACCATATGTATTCTGTACCACACGTGTTCTTTAAACGAATTATAGTTCTTTGTGCCTATATAGCATGATTTTTATTTTTGAGGTTCAAATTATTTAACAGTAATTGTCGTAAAACACTGTTTTGTGATTTGTTTCCACTGTATATAATAAGCAGTAAATGAGAAAACAATTACACATTCAGATACTCTTCATTCTTCATTCCTCTTACATTGATTGCCATCATATTAATTGCCATCATATTAAAAGTAATTCTTTCCGGGTCTTTTACGATGCGACTTTGTTTAAATCACTCTAGCACAGTCTACATTTATTCATGACATATGTTGTTTTGTTTTTTGTTTTCTTTTTTGTTTGTTGGCTGAATTATTTTCTTTTTGCGGGATGGGGTGGGATGGATTGTATTTTTCTTGGAAGTGGGGAGATACATTCACTAACAAATATTGATTAATAATTTTTTTTTGCATGGCATAAAAACAAGCCAACTGAATTATAAGAGTATCTTTCTTTCGTTTATCAAATCAGCTACAATTTCCAAATCTCCTTTTATTTAATTTTATAGTTCAATGCACATTCTTTTAGAGTCTTCCAATTAATTTAAATTTGACTAATCGTATTAATTTCATTTGATATCCCGATTGACAACATTTCCGCTAATTAATTATAACACTCTATTCATTATGACATATTTATTTATTTTTTTAAATTGTATATTTGCTTTTGCTTTTGTTCTTTTAAACTTTATTTCTAATTCTTAACCTCATAAACACATGTATTTGTCTAAGCCGGTTTTATGAACATCTGTCATTTTAATGTAAAAACAATAGAGAATATGTAAGTTGATCTTCTTTCAGATAAAATAGATCAGTCTAATGTTTTCTCCCATCTACCTCAGCAGATCGCGGGAATGTATGATAGTTCGTAGGCAGCGTCAATGACGTTGATGATGTCAACAACATTATGATTTCCCTATAAAGCTCTGATTGCCACGTTGACGAATCGATGTTCCACGGAAATGTTATTCATCCTGACTGAAGTGTTAAGAGCTATAGGGACAAGTACTTTCAAAATAAGTCAAGTTTAGAACAGATTATTTTCCGTATTGCAGTGACGACACTAGTGGACGTTATAAAAAAAATGAAACAAAAGAAATATAATCTGATTTGAGGGGACATTGAAAATTCGGACATGAAAGAAAGCTGTAAAGGACCTTTAATATACAGCATTATACTATTTTTATCGGAGTTTAGGGTTAAAGTAATATTGTCAGACAGATTTCTTGTATTACCCCATTTTCCACTTTATTGATCACGCAGTTATTCCTCATTCCAGCAACAGTGTTCCGTTTATATTCGTTACAATCGGAAATAAAAAAGAAATCTCCTGGTACACACATTACGGTAACGACTAAATTTCCGTATAATTAACTAATTTATATCATCACTTAAATTTGTTAGCGCCAGAAGTCATCTCCGATCAATTACTTCATTACTGTTTATCAGATCACGTGATTTTCTTTGAGTCGATACAAAGAGAAAAAATATGCTGATAGCGGTTGGCGCTAAGAGACACGTCATGAACTTAATGGTCATTACTTTAATATTGATTCTACCATTCCCCTCCCTTTGACAGCCATATATAAGTTCTGGCTCACGTGAGTTAACATGTGAGGAATCGTTGATATTATTATGAAATGCTAAGCGGGATCAATAAAATATTAGTGAATGAAGTTGAAACACTCTTTCAGAGTTAGAATAATGATTAGCGAGCTTCCATTAAAAGATCTTGGAAAATGCAAAAGTATTTGGAACACGCAGTTTGGTAATGGGGCCATCGGTGGCTAAGTGGTCTAAGGTGTTCGCCTTTTCGGGTCACTTTCATCTCACCTCTGTATGGGGATTCGATTCTAGGCTAGGCCGACGTGAGCATGAGAGAAAGCTTGCCAGTATCTTCCAGTGTGTTAGTGGTTCTTCACACCTACTATGTACTGAAAAATGGCGATAAAACCCATACAATCAAACAAATCAATCCAGTAGTGATTATTTAATTAATGAAACATTACAAACGTTAAAAGCATAATGGACGATTTCCGAATTCTATGACACGCAAAGACACGTCGGGAAAAGGACACGACTGCAATATGGATGATTTCCGAATTGTAAGA
>JAECUM010012677.1:0-57542 GCA_016617855.1 Megalonaias nervosa | reverse complement strand
TGGGAAATACACATGGGGTGAGGTGTGGTGGTCTCATAAACATGTATACAAAGGAAGTTTTAACAAAGCAAAGACATTATCAGTGCTTTTAAGACAAGCAATGTCAAGAAGCAGAATTCATTTACAACTGCATTTGAAGAAAAGAAATAAATTGGAGAAGAAGCTATTAAAGTTCAGAGATACCTCTTACACAGATAAACTTGCCATGTATTTGCAGTTGGGAAACTATTTGTTTCCAAAGGAAATATCGAGGGAAGAGTTTGTCTTCAAGTGTTAGAATTTAGGTGTATAAATTAAAATCTTTATCAACTACAAGTACACTAACAGGCTTGTGTTTTTTACTTGATCCTTTACCACTCACAACTGAGCTCCAATTTAACTATTGACATACATTTTTACTTGATCACTGAAAGGATAGATGTGGCTTTGCAAAGCTTAAATGAGGATTACAAATGTTGCCTTTTTACTTGGAAAATGTATCTCACAGTACCTTGTTTGTCTACATTTCATGAATATTTGAACTGTATATGAACTAATTGCAAATAAAAAAGATTTTACACTGGTTTAAACTCAAAGTGAAAACATTGTTCAAATTTATGTCATCAATAACTTTGGAGGTCATTTTTCATGTTATTTAAACATCAAAAGTAAACTTTCTTTGTAAAGTTTAATATTTTTAAAATCCCAAAATGGATTATATGTTTCAGAGACGGAATCAGTGTTGTACAAGCAGAGTACAACCCCTTTTTTGGTCAGAAAACAGAATCAAGTGTTTGGTGCATTCTTCCCAAATCATTTTGAAAGGGATTAAGCTTCAGTGTAGCTGTGCTATTATCAGCTGTTATATTAAAAATGATAATTAAAAATAGTGCCATGCCAATCATCCATGAAATTTTGTCAGACTCAGTTGTATATTTATAATTATTATTCTCTTAACTAATGTGACAAATAAACAGTGTCATACAATTTTTCAGAAACATTTTTACACTAATGTAATAGTTTATTATCCTTCTAAACTAGCACTTTAAATTATTATTCGTGTAACTAACACACAAACACAAATTTTAAGAAAAATGTCTTGTGACCCTTTAAGCATTGAAGAATTTACTTTAGATTCAGTTGTTAGAAAATATATTTTTACAGTTGTCCTGTGTGGTTAAAGGGCATTAAAATTGGGACCAAAGTGTTACAATAAGATGATTGTATGAAGTGAATCAAAGTGTATGAATACTAAGAATTTTTCTAACTGGGGGATTCCAGCATGTATATAGGTTTTGGTTATTTATCTCATATTTTTCTCTCCATGTAAATAAGATGCGAAACCAAAATCTGTGATCTGTTTGGCACCATGATGCCTGAACTGAGATGGTACACTGTAAAACCCATATCAATCAATCAACATTAAGTCAATTTTTTAATTCAAATCCTAGGCTTGTTAGTGGTTTCGGTAATGACAAACATTATTCAGTTTAATAAACTGTAAAAATACGTTCTGAATAAATATAGAGAAATCTCAAAGTGCACAGTTAAAACAGACCAAGTCCATTTCCTAGCTAAAAATTTTCTAAGCCTACTTTTCCAAGCTATGTCCAAGCTAAAAAATGACTAAGTTCTTACTTCCGAGGTTTTTCCGAGCCAAAAATAAACTAAGTTCTCATGTCCAAGGCTTTGTCCAAGGTATTTCCTAGGGATTTTTTTTAATGTATGAGATAATGTTAAAGGTTTGCTTATAAAACCTTGGACAAAATATCAGCATTGTCTGAGGTTTCAAAGGTTTTCCTAGGAAAACCATGGAAAAACCTCGGACATCCAAGGTTTTAGGTCAAAATTCCAAGTATAACCTCGGAAAATGTACAGCCAGGTGGTCATGGACCAGAAGAGCTTGTGGGATGGCCTGTTGTGCATTATCTGCCACCCATTGTCTATTGTCTGTCCATTCATAAGCTTAAGCTTGTTATTGCCATTACGAAACTATTTGGAGGATTGCCTTGAAACTTTGCACACACATTTGTCCCATGATCTATTTAGATCTAGATGAAAATGGTGCTGCTGAGACATCCAGTATGGTCATCACAGTGGCCATGGCTTAAAATTGTTCTTATTGCTACTACTCTGGATGGGAATTAAAGTGAAAGACTTGTAATGATAACTCACCTTGGTGGAAAAAATCTTGAAGTTTCAGCATGGGTTTGACTGGCCAATGTTTGTATACATTTAATATGGTAAACAGACTGACTCAAACGAAGTAACAAAAAGATGCTTGACTGACTTGCAATTAGGAAACATTTTACATATTATTGTCTTTATTGCCTCTCTGATGCTCAGTATGGCTACCATGGTAGGCGTCTTGAAAATCTTGTTATCACTACTCTACCTGAACAGAAAGACATATCAGCTAAGGGTTTTCATCAGAAGACTTCTTATGATGTCCAGTTGGCCCTTAATGAAAATGGTGCTGCTTAGACAGAAATTGACCATAATGAAAATATTATTGCTATTTCTCCAGAATGGTTGGTCACATGAACATGGGGTTTTTACTAAAACTTGTGACATGTACATGTAGTTGGTCCTAAATGAGCACACTGCCAATGTGACATCTAATATGGCCAACACAGCCAAGTTGAAATTTTTTATCGCTTCTCCATTTATGAAATAAAGACCAACAGAAGACTTCTCATGATGTCTAGTTGGTGCCAATTGAAAATGGTGCTGCTTGGATTTCCACAATGGCTACCTGTCACCTTTTTAAAAATCTTGTTATTGCAACTTCTGAATGGTTGGTTATATCAGCACAGGGCTTTTACAAAAAGACTTCTTATGTTGTCTGTTGTCATCTTGAAAATCTTGATATTGCCACTCTTCTTCAATGGAAATTAAGTCACATTAACATAGTGTTTTCATTGGAAGACTTCTTATGTTGTTTAGTTGGTCTTAAATGAAAGGGTGTCAATCTGACAATACAGTTACAATTGCTGCTCTCTTGAAATTAGTGTTTTGCTACTCCAAAATGGACAGTTATACCAACATGGGGTTTTAATGAGAAGATTAATAAACAGTTGGTTCTGAATGAAAATAGTGTGGATCTGATGTCAGATATGGAATTAATTCACATTGCTTAGGAAAGAGATAAACACAACTGCTATTTCAAATGCTCATTTTATTTTTTATTAACTTTGATCTGTACCATGGAGAGTTTCTTTCAGTTTTCTTTGCATAAACAAAATTTTTAAAAAAAATTTCTGTTGCTCAATATATTATGTAGCCCATGTTGATTTTGTTGCCACTTTCAGATTATCTGCCTCTGAGGACAACAGGCTGCAAATCAGATTTACTTTTATCTGCTTCACTTGACAACAGATCAACAACCTTTGGATTATGCAACAAATACCCACATAAGCACCATCCGGGCACAGGCACTTTAGGTTAAGAAACCAAAGCAGAAGGTGCTTACCATTTTCATTCTTTATAAACAATAAACCTTCCATCGGTCTAAAATGATTTAAAAGTGATGAGTGACATGAGTTAACTTGGCTCCTGATGCACTGTACTTGTATGGCACAAAGCAGAATTACATGTCAGAATGCACAAGTAGTTAAATTTGAACTGAACAATTGTGCACCAGGCAGTGAATTTCTAGGGTATTCTAGCTTCAAGTACACTTAATTTATGAGCAAACTGTAAGTAATATTTAAACATGTGGCAATTCAGTATGATATTTCAATTCTTAAATTGAGTAAAGAATGGCAATAGCACCATTTAAATTGTTAATTCAGCTAAAAGACCCCTGATAGGCTCTATTGGTCATTTTGACAATCCACTTAGGAATAGTGGATTCTTTCCAGAACTCTATGGAGATTCATCCATGGGAGGCTGAATTCTTATTACACTATATATGGATGAGGGTAAGTCCATCTGTTAATAAGTAAGCTATGGAATACTGACAAGTAAGTATGATATCATTAAATTCAGTTTTAACCCCACCCAACTACATTTTATTTAAAGGAAGAAAAAGTCATTTCCTACCCTTGTTTTCCCTTTACACAGACTGCTCTGGTAGCCTAAGTGGTTAGAACATCTGCCTCGGAAGCAGGAAGAGTCAGGATCGAACCCCAGCTGAGTCATACCAAAGACTTATACAAATGGTACTAACAGTTACCTCACTTGGCACTCAGCATTAAGAGGTTAGTGTTAGGACTTATTGGCCTGGTGTCAGAATAATATGACTGGATGGGACATGATGCTTCATGTTTGTGGCATGATGCTCCAATGCTAGACATTACTATAAACTGCCAAAGTGCAGACATCATAGTGATATGAGTGAACATTTTTTAAAGCTACATTAAAAATTCAAATATCACACACACACACACACACACACACACACACATAGTCCTTTTAGACTTGGCCAGATTGAATCTCTATGTCCTTACTGGGCATAAAAATCTATCTTGATCATCCCCATATGTGGAGACAGAATGGCCTCAACTGAGGTAATGTCCTGAGCTGGTCTATCAGCAGGCCAAGAAGATTGTTCAACTGCAATCATTGGGGGTAACAAAAGAACTATTAAGATGAGCTAAGCAGTGTAGATCCTGACTTACAGAAACATCCTAAAGTTTGGAAAGGCTCAAGCAAGTAGGCAATTCTGCTTAGACTTGATGCATCAACTGCCCAGGCTGTCTGATTTTTTTGGAACTTGGAGGACATAAAAGGGGAGACTTGTTCAGTTTTCTTGCAAACAAGTACACCAAAGGTCCCACCCACCAGTCTGAAAAGGGCATCAGCTCTTGTTTGGTGCAGAAACCGTTCCATGATGACTACCTAGACTTTCCTGGACAGACTGTCCACCAGAATATTCTTCTTGCCAGGGATGTGATGAATTCAGATAGTAATCTCCTCTGAGGTTGCCAAGCAAAGGAGGTTCTAAACCACCTGTTATGACTCTGTGGACTTAAACTAAAGTAACAGAAAAGAGCAAGAACAAACAAATTTTGTGAAATTAAAGAAATAATTTATTTCCCTGGAATACAAAGTGAAAACTTAAAAATAACTTATGGTGTGGTGAATGAAATCCTCAGTAGTCCTAAAAGTTCTATCACAAGTCCAAAAGTATTCGAAATGAGTTCCAGTGGTGTTCTGAATGAAGTTCACATGTGCCAATAGACTGGAATAGTTTGATGTACTAACAGTCATGATGTATCATATTGATTTAATCCAAAATGTTTTTAAATGAATTCACGTTAATTCAAAACAACTACTTAATCCTAAAGTTTGTGAGCAGCTTGTAACTCCAATGAATAATTGAAATAAATAAATTAAATCCCAACTGAACACTACTAAGTGACTCCATTAAGACTGATGTTTAAGATATTAATACCATATTGACTATATACTGGGACACCATATTTGTTGGGACACCATAATTTAATTTTTAAATTAATTTTTTTCTTACACTGTATGTTCTGGGAAATATAATTTTTTTTTAGTCATAAGTTGTGGGACACATTTTAAATTATTTGAAAATTACATGTCAGAAAATGCACTCAAACTTAAATTTTATTTTCAAAAAATTATCAAACTCTGTATATGGGAGAAAACTCTTTAATTCACTGCAGCATCATCTCATCAACTCAACCCTTCTCCTGCACACATATGATCCATCCATCCAGTGCATGAATATTTTTTAGGTCCCTCATGCCATGGAAAATTATCATCTCCTGCTGCAGAAACTGCAAGGACTAAAGTTAGTTTTGTTTTATCTGCACCAGTCATGCAAATTCTCACACTTTAACCCACATTTTATCAACAGTCAGTCCAGGAATGAGATCAAAGTACACTGGAGTTTCATCCATGTTAATGATCATATTCTCTACAAAATTATCTTCTCTTCTGGTGTCCACAAATCCATAAATTGATTTATTTTTGCCTCCAAACCTTCTGGGAGATGCTGGGTCATCGATGTCCATGCAAAAAGCACTAGATTGTGTCACATTAAAAACTTCCATTGTTTCAGTTTATTTTCAAAATTCCCCTGGATACCAGTTTTATATATATATATATATATATATATATATATATATATATATATATATGTCAGGCTTAAGTTAAGACCGTTCACCTTCCAATTATTTCAGGTTTAGTCAATAACAATTTGTTTATTTCTCTTATTCACTTTGCCAACTGTTGCTTGTAGCTTAGCTTTTTGTTACAGTTGTGGAGCATTTTTATAAAAGTTATGAAGTGAATTTCATTGACAGTGGTATTCACAAAAATCCAAAGAAGACAAAGGATCAAGTTAAGGCAAAGAATATGCTCCTGATAATAGCAGACAAATGATTCATTAGTCTAATGAATCTAGTTCATTTTATCACTTTGTGGTTTTTTGGGGTACTTCAAATATACATTTTCTGCATGACTTGTGTATTACAAATATGTCCTTCAATACACATTCAATTTAAATTCAAGTTATGTTATCTTTCTTCAGTGTTTCCATGTGATGGGCATGCAGATCATATTTTCCTGAAATCATTGCACTTATAATGTGTAGATCACACTCACAGCATCCTGAAAGTGACTTAAGTATCACTAAAGACAAGCCACTCACCTCAATAAAGAATGTGTGTATTTTATATTTGTGTCATCACAATTTTGTATGAAGAATCCATTTAGATATTACCTTAGTCTAATGACAGCTTTGTCAATACATTCCTTTATACTATATGCATGGAGGTTGTGAATCATAGATTACAACATTCTTTTCAGATATAACAGGTAGGACCATGTCAGCAAAATAACCATGGCAAGTTCCAGCGGTAGCTCTTATACGTGCAGCCTAGAGACGACAAACTTTGCACGCATTTGCCGAATAGTGGTTGATGTTTTAAGAGACATTCTTTGGCAGGTGCTAACACAAGAAATTCTTCCAACTGATCTGCCGAAGAAAGTTCAGACAGATAAAAAGAAATTGGGAAAACTTGATTTGAAGATAAAGACATGGTTGTGTGGCCTATCTCCTTCCTCCAATGAGATACCCAGTGCTGAGAGATTTGATGTCTCCTCACTTTACACCCTAATAAGGAACCTTTGTAGCCAGGTCCCAACTCCAAGCACACAGTGGGGACAAATCCCACCCGCTGGTGGAATAACATTGGGCGATGACATAGAGAGAGTTAGAGAGTTCAGAAACACTCTTTATGGCCATGCAACGCTGGCCAAAATAGAAACTCCAGATTTTAACAAACTATGCATAGATATTAAGAATGTTGTCAGCAGATTTGATGCGTACTTTTGTTCCAAAGCATTGAAATGTGACTTTGAACGTGAGATTGATACCATTCTTACATGTTGTATGGACAAAAGCCTTGAGGATGACTACATTGACAAAATGAAAGAAATTGCTTTTTTGTCAGGTAAGTGCATATTTCAATGCATAATTAAATGGAGTTTTTCAGGCAGCAGAATATTATTTTTTTTTTGCCAGCATTTTATATATTCAAATGTTTTAATAAAGGAAGTCTCAGAGTGGAAATATAAATTGCCTTCTGTAGCTTTAAGTTTCTCTTCAGTACTATTTAACCAGTTGTTGTTTCTAAAAGTAAATGTATGGATAAATATAAAATTAATTAAAAATATTCCTTAATGTCAAATACATCTTAAAAATGATGCTTTAATCCAGAAACTGTTAATCTGTGAATCTAATTAAACCTCTCCCTTGATAACTTGACCACAGTATGGTCCAGATATATAGATTATACTATAAGCAAGGGAATGAGTTACCGAGGGACCTCTGAAACATTAAGAATGGGGTGCCATTCCAGCTAGACATTGAGAAAGCTTTAAGTCAGTGTTGGGGGGGATGCTATTTAATAGCTGAATACTCGTTTTATAAAAACATTGGGAATAATTGCCAATAATCAGTACTTTCTCTAATGAAATTGTTCACTCTGGTATAAATTATGTTTTTTTTCAAGATAACCAATATCAGAAACGTCATGAAAGAGATAATTCCGAGAGGTAACACATCACATACATGTGTACCGCATTGTTTACCTGCAAAATATTGTCATTACATCACTGCCTTTTGCACAACAAAACAAGGTTCCTTTTTTTCAAAAAGTAGACATTTGTTTCATGCAAAATATGTCAGCGTTGAAACTAGATTTCTTAAAATTGTTTCATTAGTGAAATATTCATGCCATGATTTAGTTGCAAGTAATAGTGAAACTTCTGCTCATCCTTGAGCAGATGCCTGAGTTTCAATTCAGTAATGTTAAGTTCACTACAAACTATGGAACTCGCTTTTTTCATAATGAACTGTATATATCAAACAGGTTTGAGTTCAGCAGATTGTCAAGGATAACATGGTAGGTTAATTGTTACTTACACAATGATAGTTATAACAGTGTTCAAGTGATCAATTGAAATGAATTGACCAAACACATGACCAAACACAATACAGTGACTGCTAAATCTTAAGCGAGTAAGATTGCATGCCCTTTAACTTTTTTATTTATTCCATTTCCATCTTTCGGTTTGATACGAAAGATATAATTATCATGATAATACAAAGCAGGTCTGCTTTTATTTGAGTATAACAATATAACAAATACATCTACAAATCAGAGATCAAAACACAATCAGCAGTTAGTTGGGTTTTCACAGAAACACATGCGGACATAGCTGTGACAGTAGACTGACAATATTCTCATCTGAATACAAGAGGGCATAAAACATTTATGGCTATAGCACGATACCAAAATAAAATACACAAAGAAAATACAAATTTCACCAGACAAGACTTATTTCATTACTGTTAATTTCTTAAAGTGTTGCCAGCAGTAGGCATTAAGAACATTGTCACTGATCAAATTTTATCAAAGATTGTTTCTTTTTTTCACATTGTACTGAAAAATTTTTTTTGTAAGGAAAATGTAGCAGATATAGGACTTATTATAAGGTGAGAATTTCATGATGTTGATTCAGATTTCTGGACACTAACTGCCATTTTTGACAATAAAATGAGCAATATATCAGGGTTTCATTTACCAGTTTTGATCGCGATTTTCTTCATATTCATCAAATAAGGGTCGATTCTTTCAACATTTTCTAGAACAAATAGGATCTATTCTTACCCCTGCATCATAAGCAGGTTCATGAGTCATCTGTGCACGAGTTCTCGATGGAGTGGTATATAATCCATATTCAATTGTGGAGATTTTCAAGTGTTAGAGTCCAAATTTTAAATGTTCAAATACAAACTTTTCTTTTATTTATGCATCATTTACTGAAATTCAGTCATTTTACTCAGATTTTTAGATCAAATTGGACAACTTTTCAAAAGGGTATTTTGCTAGTTTTAGTTGCATTTAAGGAAAAAGCAAAACAAAACCTACAAGAAAACATAAGAATGGATTGCAATTTGTACTCTTGATTCAGCTTTCTTTCCCATTCAGTATTTTGTTCATCTTTTTCTTGCTGAATCTTCAAGGCAGGTGAAATTATAAGTAAGTTTTTGAATGCGTGCATCAACACCACATGTGCCTTGTTTTTGACCTCATTTTAAAAGGGGAATTGTAGGTGAAAATATTTACTTGTTTACACTTGTCTGCTTTAATAGCTTAGAAGATTACCTATGGGAAATATTGTTCTACTTGTTTTTCTATTTGAATTTATCAACTAAGTTTCTAATATGTTAATCCTAAGACTTTAGTGTAAGTTTGTTGAAAATATTTAAGGAATTGAATTTACTTAAAAATAACTAAGAAAATCATAATTATTTACTTATAACCAGTGTTACTACATCAGTTGTAGTATTGTTACTGCATCAGGTTTTGAAACTTACAAAATCAGTGACTGGAGATAGGGTAATGTTACTACATGTGTTTGTGGAAGGGGGATGTTATGTACTATTGTTACTACATCAAGTTTTGGAGATCACAAAACTTCCGTGCTTGGAAATAGGGTAATGTTACTATATGGGTTTCGAATTAACCATATAGAATTGTTACTAGTAAAATTCCTTTAAAAAGGACAAGCAAGTAATTCATTTTTTTTTTTCCTGACAGCCATTAGTCTGCCAACACTCTTTCCTCAACCATAATGCTCAAGCCATATTAGTCTGCCTACACACTTGCCTCAGTCATAATACTCTAGCCATATTAGTCTGCCAGCACTCTTTCCTCCATTATAATACTCGAGCCATATTAGTCTGCCTACACTATTTCCTCAATCACAATGCTCAAGCCATATTAGTCTGCCAACACTCTTTCCTCAGTCGCAATACTCAAGCCATATTAGTCTGCCAACACTCTTTCCTCAACCATAATACACAAGCCATATTAGTCTGCCTACACACTTGCCTCAATCATAATACTAAAGCCATATTAGTCTGTCAACACTCTTTCCTCAACCATACTACACAAGCCATATTAGTCTGCCTACTCTTAACCATTGCATTCAAGCCATATTAGTCTGCCAACGCTCTTTCCTCAACCATAATGCTCAAGCCATATTAGTCTGCCTACACACTTGCCTTAGTCATAATACTAAAGCCATATTAGCCTGCCAACACTCTTTCCTCAATCATAATACTCAAGCCATATAGTTGATTTTCTTTTACTGTGTTTATTACATGTACACAAGAAAGTGGTTTTCTAAAATTCCTCTTTTGAAAGAGTGTGGCCTGAAAATGAAAGATTCAAGTTATTGAATTCATTAAGAGTGTCTGTTAACAATGCTTCTTTTCCTCAGATGATTTGGGTGACATAAAGCATCAAGTTGGTGATGTAAAGTTGCATGTTGGTGAAGTAAAGCATCAAGTTGGTGATGTAAAGGTGCAGGTTGGTGAGGTAAAGGATCAAGTTGGTGATGTAAAGGTGCAAGTTGGTGAAGTAAAGCATCAAGTTGGTGATGTAAAGGTGCAAGTTGGCAATGTAGATCAGCATGTTGGTGATATAAAGAAGAATTTAGAAATTGTTCTGAAAGGTAAAATGTTTACATGAGTTACTCATCATTTATTAGTGAGCAATGAAATATTTTTGTATCCTCATGTTAGATATGCCTTTAATTATATAAATTTAACTATGTTAAAGTTTTGTTGTTGATTCTTTTATGGATGCATCTATAGGTAAATTAAATTTCTCAGTATAACCTAACCAATTATAAGTCCATTTATCTCTTTATAAGCCTGCATTCTTTCCTCAATCATGATGACTCTTCTAAAAACTTGAGGTATATACTGTCCTAGATTAAGGGGGTGCTCTACAGATATTATGTACTAGAGCTAGAATGACAGATGTAAGGTGAAATTGTTTGCATTTGCAACATGCACGATGGAGAGAATGTTGGCATATTTCCACCTTACTTTCATGTACTAGGATGAAATTTGTGGGTATTATAGCTGTGGAAATTGTATATAATCTAAGCACACACAGCTAACCAAAATGGCTGCTTCCATGTGCTGGAAAATTCAGCCTGAATTTGTCTAAAGTACACTATCTTTAGCAGTTATTAAAATAGGGAAAACAAATTTTGCCAGACTAGACAATACCAGCTTCTGAACAAGCAATAAATCAATTGCAAAATATATAAGAAGTACAAAGAGATATCAGGTCCTTTTTTGCCATTTGCTTTTTGAAGTCTGGGAAGTGAAAGTGACCAAGCGGAGCTAGCAGTTCTTTTTCCTTCAGATACACATTTCAAGAGAGGCTCTATACTTTATAACCCACATGACACCTATCAATCATACTCCAAAATAAAGGAATTGAAAGTTCTTTAATAAAAGAACTAAGGTATGCAGAGTATTTTTTTAAAAAAAAAAACAGGATAACTAGTGAGGAAAACCTGGAAAATTAATTTTTTTTTTAATTAACTTTATGCAAAATATGAACCTGTAGAGTGTCACCTTTACAGTTGCTGCATATTTTCTTTTCTTTTATAAAAAAATATTCTCAGTATCAACTATTAAGGGCTATAGAGCAGTGATCTCTTTACACTCCTTTGTTCCCAATGGGCTCCACTATAAGGTCAGACCCACTTCTTTCAGAATTGATTGTGTATTTTAGCTCTAGTGACTAGTTTCTTACTCATCAAAGCTGGGGTGCAATCTGTCATGTATTCTTTGGTTGCTATCTAAACCTCATGAACCTTTGAGTGAAGATTCTTTTGAGAGTCAAGTCATGAAGACAGCCTTCCTAATTTCGATAGCATCTGAAAGGAGAAGTGAATTTCATGATTTGACAGTAGAAAAGAGTTGTTTATGTTTCAAGCATAGCTATGATTCAGTCGCTCTTGTTTACCAAATATGGTTTCTGACCAAGAATGATTTGCTTTTGGTTGCATCTGTTCCTTTTGAAATGCCCAGTCTGTGTCGTATATGTGCTAGGGATGATCAAGATACACACCTTTGACCAGTTAGAGCTTTATGGCTCTATCTAGCTAAATCAGAAAGGAAAATAAAGTGTTATAAACATCTTTTTCTCGCATTGAAAGGTACATATACTTCTGATATTTCATCAACCACTACCTTGAGGCGGATTGCTGAGATTATTAAAAGAACTTATAATCTCTAACTGAGAAGATCTCATTTTCATGAAAATCAAAGCCTGTGAGGTAAATGCTATTGCTGCATCTTGGGCCTTTTTTAATAATTTCTCTTTGGATGATATATAAACCATCTACATTCACATTAATTTAACAAACAGTATTTCCAAAACATTCATATTTGTTGGATGTGTGAAATGGGGTCTGAATTTTCTTTTACTTATAATAAAATGCATATATCAGACATTAGGAATTCTTACTTAAATTTAAGGTTTGATAAATACTTTAACTGAAAATCATACTATAGGTCAAGGATAGTGATCTTGTTTTGTGCTTGATAATGAAGCTTGAACAGGTGTGTCTATAACTGTCTGGACCCAGTTTGGGATTAAACCAATTGATTTCATAGGTAAACAACCACAACAACAGTTGAGTCATTCTCTAAAAGACAGAGGAATAAATAAAAAATAAAAGAAACCCACTGTTAATTGAGAAATTTATAATTATGAATATGCACTACCACAGAGCAAAAACAGGGAATACATTTTTATTTATAATAGTTCTTCCCTCTACCCCTACAACTTAAATGGTTCTGTTCCAGTCAATGGTCCACAGCAGTACAACTATGATACATATTACTTTAGCATTACAGTGGGTTGTGTATCTGTGAGTGATCTGGAGCTGCTGTCTGCATTTCTGACTCTAAAATAAAAGTATCAAGATTGTAGTTGGGTAGCAATGCTTAAAACTGCTCTTGACAATTTAGGCAATAAACTTGTTTCAACAGATGTATATGATGTTGATTGAACAGGCATTGGTGGTCTGTTGATTTCCCTTAAATAAGTGGGTGAATTAATCAATTTATAAACTTGTTGGATAACCTTTTTAGACCTCCACATTGTTTTGAGCTTGGTTGAATATGCTAGATGACTGAGCAAACATTTGTTGGCTGTTGTTTACCCTGTATTGGGCAAAAGTTGTACATGTGATGCATTGTATACAACCACATGGTAATGGTTTCATTGTTAATGGTTCAATAATAATTAAATTAACAATTATCAGCTTTTTTAAAGGAGCTAATGACTTTTTAAAAAAATAAGCAAGAAGGTATTCTTATAGCAGGAATATAGAACTTTAATCAAAGTCTATACAACCTGTTATATCTTAATTTAGGTCTTATTTTAGAAGTAAGAAATCGAATTACAATTTTTTTGTCCTGGAACTCATGTTAAAGTACCCATGTTGTATGACAAACAGTTTTCATTGGATTGTCTCACAAGTTGGAAAACTTCATTCAGTCAACTGCAGTTTTAAGTGTAGATGTATTCCATTGTTTAAAAAACTTTATTCTTTTCTTTATTTTTATATTTTAAATTTTGATATCAATAGGCCCTTATTTTGTATAGCTCATAGTCATGTGATCATTGAAAAGGACATTTTTCATCAGTTTATGATGATAATTTGCAATGTTATTTTTACCTGTTGAAGGAGTAAGAGTTGGCCGCAGCCAATTATATTAGAGAACACCATGGATCCCAAACTAGTCCTGTAAGTGAATGACTGGACATACAATGTTGTGATTAATTTGTGATGTGAGTGTGTGACAGTGTGCATGTGACATATGACTAGTTATGTATAAATCACCTTGTAATTGCTTTATAGTCAGGCCGAGAATAGAGATTTTTACATTTATGTGGATTTTTTGGTCATTTTTTAAAACAAAATCCAGGTGGAAGATATGACAGAGTTTGAGTAATGAATCTGTTCCTCAGAACTTTAAATTTCTCAGATATTTTCAAAATGTTTATATTTTCAAACTTTGGTACTGCAAATAAAATGAAAGAATCATCACTTACCAAAAATAACAGTATATATTCTCATTTTTTTAAAATTAGGTTTAAAGGAAAATGCAGAAGATTCAAGGAACCGTTTGTGCAAAATCCAAGAAACTCTTGAAAAGTTTGACATGGAGAAAGGTAAATTTGGTAGACTCTGTTTTAATTCAGAGCAATAAATTAATCGTGTGATCTTTATTCCAGCTTCATCGTCATTCATTCAAGGAAACTATTTATGAGGTGTGGCTCAGTGCTACTTTAATTTCAATTTGTTAATTTGTCCATTATATTATTGGTTTAGACGTGTCTATGTCACTGAAATGGGAAACAGTGGAGAGAATAAATACATTTTATTCAGGCTGTTAAAAAAATTCATCTTATAGTAAAACCAACATTTTGACAAATTAATAGACTTTCATGTACTATTAGAGCATTAGAATTGCAAACTAATCTAATTTACAGTCCCAGGTGCGGTATAGTTCTGTTTAAAATTGGAGAGCTTTATAGGTAATTGATCTATAATTAAATAATTAATGAATCAAAAGACCAAATCAATGGGAAAAAATGTGCTGTAGAAGTGGTGAAATAGCTTAAAGTTGTTTGATCTGTTTTCTGTTTAGAAGAAAAATGTTGATTTTTTTTTAATATTTAAGTCTGGTGTTACAGGCTACAGTCCCTACACAAAGTAATCATTTATGTAAAGCCTGTCTATTTATCTCAGAACATATTGAAAGTATGTCAGAATTTAAGTTCTTGATTGACAAGGCTGAAATACAGTTAGTGGGGTTTTTAAATAAAGAGATTACAATGAAGACCCACTGTGCCTAAGGAATATGCAATAACTTAAGTACATGACACCTAAATACACTACAAACTTTAATCCAGCACAGATGGGCTGTAAAAATGAAATTGTGACAAATATCAAAACTTACTTGAACCTTTCAGTCCTCCTTTTATTAAATGTAGTTAAAGATTCTTCAATAATTCCTGTGTATGGATAAAATATTTCACTAAAAATCAACTTATTTTCATGTCATCATCCTGAGGGTTACAGGATACCCATGGATTCCCTATTTTTTTCTTGACTCCTTTGCAAAATAATTGACTTATTTCTCACTGGGATATTTCCTGCTTTTTCTAGAAATATAACAGAAACATCTAGAAACACTCCAGGTAATTAGCTACTGATGATAGGATTTAAAGAAAGAAATTATGATGGACTTGTTCCTCATTTCGTGAGTTTGCAATCAGTAGGCAGTGAATTACATGTTCATTTCATAACTGTCATGGAAACATATTCATCAGAGATTTGGAAGCATGTTTTAGGGCATCACAAACTGATGTGACTAATTCCTATTGTTGTGAGGCTGTGCTGTTTAAAGTAGGTAACAGAAAAGAGTGAAAGACAACAAGCTTTGTAAAATTTAACAAATAATTTATTTCCCCTAGAATACAAAGTGAAAATGAGAAAAAAGAACTTACAGAAGTGCGATTTAAATCCCAAAATAATCCAAGAATTACAGACACAAGTCTTAGTAATTTAAAGTCCTGAATAAAACTTAGTACAAGTCCTAAAGAAATCCAAAAACTGAAAGCGATTGCATGTCTGTTATAGCTTATAGAGTGTTGATGTATCATCAGTCTTTTGTTGAATCACAGTAATATAATCCCAGGTCAGAAGTCAGTATAAATTCCAGTGAGTGTCTTTGTCCAAGAATTTTTTTCAGTGCCCTTTTGTATTTCCAGAGAAAATAATCACTTGAATTCAGTAATTTGAAGAAAATAGATTCCAGACCAAAATTACTGGTCACAACATATAATACAACTTGATTGTGCTAGATGTTAAAGCACGAATGACCAAGTCCTCACAACCACAAGATGATATAGTTCTCTACTTAACCTTCGGGCACAATTAGCATTTTCTATAAAAAAAATCCCATTATATAATGGAAAATAACCTTCCAGAATGATCCTGATGTTTAAAAAACAATAACCTGGACTACATATAATTCACTTAGGAAACTCCAAAACCTTGACCCAAATAAACATATTTACCTCTTCTATTAATAATGATTCTGATATTAATCCCATACACAGAGAAAATTATTTAGCTATGTATTAGTTGTTTACACAAAATAAAATAAAATAAGTCAATCAGGTCAAGCAGAAATGAACTCAATTTTGGACAAGGTCAAGTCCAACATACAGTGTTACATTACAATAGCATGTAATGAAATAGAATGAAATGACACTAACAAACAAAGCATATTTAAAATACATAACACTGTGAAAATATGTTTCAAATTAAGTAATGCAACCATGGTTCACTTTTGGCAAATGGAGGAGAAAATGAGTTTTTAAAAAATCCTATTCCAACCAACCAGTCTAATTTTTTTAAACATGAAACCTGAAACACTAACATTCTGCAAGGTCTGATAGACAATCTGGTAACTAAGTACAGCATGTTCCAAACTTTTCTTTCCACTCGTTTTCACTACATTTTTTATGAATTTGCTTCATAAATTTGCACTTGTGGGTTTGCCTAGGTAAGGAATATAAGCATACTTGGGTCTCTTGTTCAGGATTTTCACAGGTCAGGGTAAAGTCAGAGAATTTTCATTTTTCAGGATAGTGATGGAAAAGTCCAGAAATTTTAGAACTAAATCTGGGAAAATGAAAAATACATTTTATAAGTCAGGGAAATTGTAATATGGACAAACACATGAGGAAATATGTTGTATACTGGCAGGTTTGTCTCAGTGCAAAATATTTAGAATAATTCATTTGGTTACTTGAACATAATTTTAAATGAGCTTTATTTTAGGAAACTAAGGGAAGCATATCACACAATGGATCTTGATAAAGACTGATACAGAATGTACAAACTGATTGGTTGCTTGGTCAAATAATTACCTAGATGTTGTTCGTAAGTGATTAGCTGTATCTTCCATATTGTAAATTGAAAATGAGTTGTTTTAAATGGATGAGATGCTAATAGCAATCTTGAGTATTTTGAACCTCATCTCATTTTCTATAGTAAATAAATGCCCTAAATGGCATTTTAGAAGCTTCCTATGCATCTAAAATTCACTTTGAAAGCACATTATAGACTAACATATATGCTGGTAATGAAATTTTCTGTTCCTTGTACAGTAAATTCATTTATAACCAAACCTGCGTCTGCAGCAGCACATGATAGATTTATCAAGCAGCAATCAACAGTTTGGAAAGTATATAAGCTGATATGAGGTGTTGAGCAGGTGTAACTTTCATTTTAAGCATATATCACATTCAGGTGCAAACATGTTTTTGTTTTTAAGATAATATGCAGTTTTCACATTTATAATGGTTTCTTTTTCCTGTTTGAGCAGAGCGTGTGGTAAAGAGCATTTAGAAAAGAAATTATTATCCTTTTTTCTAAATTCAAATTATCATAAACAGTTCCTTCTAAGCAGAAATATGTAGATGAAAATATTTCATGATTTACATAACAAATTTTCAAGGTAGGGATAGTACCATTTATGCAGCAAGTTAACCACATTAATATCCTCACACTACCTTGAGAAAATATGAAGTCTTTTCAGTTGTCGTTCTGTGGATTCAAGCTGTCCAAGGTATTTTCCCTCATCATGTCTACAAAATTCTTGTGAATTGGATGTATCCAAGTTTAATAGTTAAGTACATTAAAAAGATGTGAAATCCTTGATGATTAGAGTACTTTTAAATTTTTCCATCCATCTGTTAGAATGTAATAATCTGAACACATTTAGACCAGGCAAAGTCAAACTTGATTATACGGTCTTCAGATTATCCAGGTAACATCATGGCCCATGATGAATTTTGAAAATATGAGGTTTGACAGCATGGTATTGCAAAGTACACATGTGGCATATGATACATTGTAGATCTGCATATGGATTAAAAAATATATATATGTATATCAAAGAAAATGATTATTATCTTAATTGCACTTAGGAGAACATTCATTGATTTTAAATGTTTTGAATGTTGACTTGAGGTAGGACATCTTATAATGACATTATACTATTACTATACTTTTACTGAGTTAGACATGAACCAATATAAATCTACACTGATATGATGCACTAACATGAATCCTTGGAATGTATTTCACAGTCTTGTAGTTACATAATTTCAGAGAAAGATAAAGTGGAAGGCATGAATAACAGTTTGATTGATGAGGAACAAGCCAGTCAGTTGGAGAACGAGAATGCTGGCATTTCCCGTAAATCTTCACAAAGCGTAAAAGAAAAGAAGACTGTTAAGAGGAAGAAGGAAGGCAGAGCACTTGGTGGGTTTTATTTAGGTAACAAGTTGCAGGAAAGTTTGGCATACAGGGCAAATGTCTCTTGCTGCATAACAGCAGTGCAGAGCAAGAAGATGTTGGAATATTACATGTTGCTGTTATGTATCTGATTGTTCATTTAGTCAGTTCTATCAGATTTTTATTTCTGTTATTTCTTTCTTTAAAAAATATGTTAGTCAGCAGAGTTGTTCCATATATACAGTACCAAGTGTTTTGCCTCTGTACCCCCCTCTATCTGTCTGTCTTTCCATTTGATACACAATCTTATCAGCACATCAAGCCTTGCAAGCTTTGATTGATTGCCAAGAAATTTGATAAATTATATAGTCATCACCAGAAGATGCTCATAATTGATATATCCCTCAGCCCCCTCAGTATTTGTCAGGGTTATTGCCATTTTTGTCTTGTAGCTAAATGCAGTGTCTTACATAATTTGGTTAGTGCAGTTAGTCCCACACATTTTAATGGATTGCCATGAAACTTGGTGAATGCTATGGTCATCATGTGAAGATGCGCATATTAAAAAAAACTGGCTTCTACAATGTTTGTTAAAGTTATTACCCATTATTACCCATTATGTATGTCCACCATAGGATGAGCATATTATGTATGATGTTAATCCATCTGTTCAGCCATCCGTTTATCTGTTACCAATTTTGTTTCCATTCATTAACTTGATTGGTCAGCCATCTACATTTAACAGTCTTTGTGGATGGCTTGCCAGTGGGGTAGGGAAGACACAATCTTGTTAGTGCAGCTGGACCCATAGTTTTGATTCATTTCTTTGAAACTTGCAAAATGTTGTGGTCATCACCTGAAGATATGCACATCAACAAATCAGCCTTCCCACAACGTTTTAAAGATTTTTGCCCTGTTTTGACTTGGAAATGAATGCAGTAAATAACAGATCCTTCTGAATGCAACTTGTCACACAGATTTAAATGGATCAACATTAATCTTCGTATATTTTATAATCTTCACTTGCAGATGCACTTGTCGACAAATTGCTTATGTTGTTTTTACAAGGACTGTTAGAGTTATTGCCCATTTTTGTCATATCACAGAAGGTAGTGTAAGAAAACAATCTTCTTAATATCTCGGTTTCTCAAAGCACATTCTACTGTTTTTAGTTCACCAGGACATTAGGCCAAGTGAATGTATGGAATGGTGTCTCATAGGCATAGCATCATCCATTGTCTGTCAATAATTGCTTTTTTCAACTTTTCAGAAAGTGTCAGACCAATTTAAACCAAACTTGGCTCAAGATGTGATTATCATTACTAAACATAAAAAAACCTTGAAATAACTTCTGCTCCAAAACAGTTGACCAATTTATACAAACTTGGCTCAAGATTTTACAAATATGCCAATCTGCCATCAGATGTGGCCATCATTACTAAACATAAAAGACCTTGAAATAACTTTTGCTCCAAAACAGTTGAACAAAATGTGATCAAATTGACAGAAAGCATCCTGGCATGAGGATATTGAGGATGATAAAACTAACAAAAGCTGAAATGTTTGTTCTAGTTGTATGTGATTAAATTTTTTAATCAATTTATAATTATGTCTCCCATAAAGTAATCTACAGTAAGTACTGTTAGTAGTTAAATAAATTGCAGTGCTGTTCTCATTTAAAATTATTATGTCTATAATACATGGTGTAACATCCAAAATAGACTTTGAAACCTGGAGGTGGGTTTACCATAAAATGGCATTAATGTATTCATCTGATATACAGTTTCAAGAGTTAAAGATTTTGTACACCAAACACATACTTTTGTTTTTGCCCATAAATACACAAAAATGATTTCTAAACAGAAATATACTATAATATCTGAAATATATATGGAGATAACATTTTGAATATTGTTCACAAACAGATGATTTTGTAGTGATAACATTTTGTGGAACCACACCGTTGATCCTGGTTTTGTCCAACAGTACTATTTTCATAGTGGATTTAATTTTGTACATCTTTATTATCAATGAAAAAGCAAAAACTAACCCTCCACACATATTTTGTTATTATACAGTACCTATAAAATATAGGGCTGTGTCAAATGATAGTTTGACTGTACAAACATGAATAGTGCTTTATTTTAACCTCGATTTATGGTCAAAAGAATATATTTATTTCTAATGTGAAACATCTGAATATCTATATAAAAAAAAGAACAGATGAATGATAAAATGATTTTTTTCTTCTTCCAAAACATCAATATGTAAAGTTTGTATATAATTGATTGATAAGAGGCTCACCACATTTTGTTCTAAAAGTATGGGCTGATATAGGAGTTTTCCAAAAGACATGCTTCTACATTTAAGTCCAGCAGTGATCATTCTTCAAAGTGACTATGCTATGCACAGTCCTACAATCTAATCTAAGAATGACAGAACACTTGGTTGGGGAAGATATGATCAATCACTCCTGTCTGTGTAATCTAAATATTCAATCAAAGGTTCTGATTCAAATAACAGGGTTCACTTGGTGATAATGGCCATTGGCTCCTGGACTCCAGCTGATTACAGTAGCATCCTAATCTCTTGAATGAAAGACTTCAATGATGAAAATATTTTTAGATTTCATTTATAAATGCCAGCTTCATATTTGGTGGTATCATAAGATGAAGACACTGGTTACATAACAAAGTAATTTTCTTTTTTTTTTTGAAGTCACAACTTGTAATAAATTCTTGTCTAATTACAGTGACAGGAAAAGAATTTAATGGATAAAAGAAGTAATTCTCTTCTTCTTCCCAATTTAGTTGGTACCAGTAAAAACCTTTCTTTTGGGCTAGTCTTTCTATGTAATGCATTGATGAAAATTTGATGGACACATCAATAAAAGAGTCTGAGAAAGAGACTTAGTATGGTTGAGCAGAATACAGTATCATCTCAATAATCCAGAGTCTGTGCCTCATTTATGCATGCTAAAGACAATGATAAACTAACAGCTAAACCAGATAGCCTATTATTTGAGTTTAATGGTTCCTGGTTGAGATAAAACCTTTAAAATAAAATTAAAACTAGAAATATTGAAAATGGTCTGAAGATACATACATTTTTATAACCAAATATTATAATCTTGATTATATGCCTGAAGACAACAACTAAAACTAGTGTACATTATGAAAACAAATGCACAAGTCTGTTAAATTGTTTTTCATAATTAAATTATCTGTGATGATATTTCAAGGTCGATTCTTACACTAGATAATTAGATAATCACTGTAAGTTGTGACCTAAATGTATCTTTCATCAGCTGGTTGACTTATTAGAAGTGAGGACTTTGGAAAACAGGGATGGATAGATATGTCTTAAATTTAATACTGCATTACTAAATATTTTTAAGAAAATAAGTACTGTATATTCCAGGACCTGATCTATCCTCTTTTCCATTGGAAGTTGGAGAGTGTAGTTTTGTAAAGAAAGAGCCTACTGATAATAGTAATTAAGTTAATGAGCAACAATGACAATCAGATTCAGCCATCAATATCAAGCTGCCTATTAAATTTGATTGAAAGCCAACAATAAGGTACTTATCAGTGTATCATACAGAAATGAAAGTGGATGGATTCTCAAAAATCAGGGGCTGTATCTCTGGCAAATAATGTATATGAATGTGCACAGGGTGTAACAGTACACCAGAACAACCCTAGCCATGTGGTGGCAATCTGCTCAGTGATAATTAGGTATGTAAACTTTTAAAAAAATGCAAACAATTAAACTCATTCATGGTCTAATACATGTCAAGCAGCGTACTGAAATAAAGTTTCCACTCTGGAGTTCCACAGTTTTGTACAAGGTTATGAATTTTAGGATAAGGGTCTTCCCTTTGTCTCACTGGTAAACCTTGTTATGAAAGTAGGGATGACATGTTTTGAAATTTTTTAAAACTAATAATGGAGGTTGATTAAGGTTTGAAAAGTACACAGCTGGGCCTTATTTGTGATGTGCAGCCAATTGCTAGTTCTGTGTCTTTTTTCTCTGATCTCCTTGGTAAATTATAAACAATAAGCCAATAATGTTAAAGTTTTGGCAAGTTTTCCTGACAGTCATAGAAAAATAAATGCTAATCCAGGTAGGCAAATGACATGTAATATTGATATCTTTATTTTCTCTATATAGTGACACTTTAAGAGCAAACACCATTTTCCTGTTCAATCTCTGCCTTTCAGTGTTGCCCTATAACTCTGGAGCTGAACACAAAGGCTTTATTATGTGGTTATGAAACTTGATGGAGTCCAAAAATTGGAGGCTATAACTCTGCTAGACAATGATCTCAAACATTGTTGGTCACACTTAGCTGACTCCTCATTAATATCAAATTGCATTTCTAATGTGCAGTATGTAATTAGGAAGGTAATGTGCAGAAACAAGTATATAGGTAGGTCTGACAGTCATGGGCTATAACTCGGCTAAGCAAGGTGTTAAATGCCAACAATGAAAGCCAAGCAGATTCTCATCAATATCAAGCTTGTACCAGTTAGATTTAAATGCAAAAGGCATGTTAATCTGTAACAAGCATTAGGTTAGAAATTTTGTTTTAGTAGGTGAAAACATTCACATTACTTGTACCTAATCTGCAATCCAGAATCAGAACTCCTCATGTTAGATATTTAGTTGTATTTAAAAGAAAGCTGATAAAATGTGTGGAATTGATTTTGTTATGTTGTGGCATATACTTCGAATTCCATGAAATGTATGCATTTTAATGATACTGTCAAAGTTAAAAGGAGCTACAGTATAAGGATACATGCCAAGTCAGCCATTGTATGAACTAACAGCTTCTTATTGGTTAATATCCATTATAGCTTCAGTGATATAATTATGCATTATTTTTCACTGCTTTTCTACATCAGCCATTTATGTAACCTGAAAACCTTCACTGCAGTCATTCATGTAGTGAAGACGAAATCTTCAAATTGATATTATTATTTACAGAATATTCTTTTCTCTAACAAATTTTTATTGAAATATGACAAATGAGAAACACACAGATAAAAAGTAAACCCTTCCAACAGATCTCCACAATCACTGATTTAGTCTATAAACATTGTTTGTGGAAAAATACCCAATTGAAATGTATGTTTTTCCCAGGAATTTAATTAAAAATATTAGAAGACAGAATATATATAGTTATTCAAGATGCACATAACAATTTAGGACACAATGTTTTTCAGCATCTCAGAAAGAGTATTGACAAAAATCTTCTTAAGACCGGACATTTCAAAATACCCTCTAGTTTACATCTTTTTAAATAGAAATCTTTTAATATATAGGACAGAAAAAAGTTTGAACTTTATTGCACATCAATTGCAGTAAATTTTTTCAATTAGAATATTCAACATTGAGTATTTTTCATAAGTTTTGGAACCAAGAGTGAGCTAATAAAGTATCTACAAAAATTGGCAAATATAAATAGCACATAGTTTTGAGTTTTAATGAGAATTAACAACTTCTTAATCCACAGTTACATTGTGTACATTACATTTCTTTTACATTATGATTAGTACCTATACTGCTCTAGGAAAATATGAATATTTATTGAGAAGAAGAAGATAATCAATGAATGAATAACACATTTGACTATGGTAATGTTACCATAAAATAGTTAATAAAATCCCTAGAATATTAACATGCAACACTAATATAATACTGTGACATTGTAATTATGATTTGTTCTCACTTAAAGTCAACTTCAAGTGCAAACAACATATATTTGGTTACAAAATTGATTTGCATATTATTTAACATTTATCCCTATGGCTGTAGTAAGTTGTAAGTGTATTGACACTCCTTGATAAGATCCAAGTAATCACTGTTGTGTAAGACAATGTGTTTCCTATAAATACAGAAAAAAATGTACACGACCAGGAGTAATGTACCCATGCACATTGTACAATATGGGTATCTCACTGCAAGCGACCTACGGCGAGATACATGTATTGCCCAGTCACCAAAACAAAAAACAGAAATATGAGCTACCCTAGGTAATGCTGTATGTGTCTAAGAAACCAATTACCCAAATTGTTCTAAGGCATTACCAAATTATCTTCTTGCAACATTTGAGAATGCTGGGCTTGTTTCATTCAACTATTTCAGGATTATTTACCTAACACAATTTGTGTGTGTACCAGCTGACTGGGTTGATGGAATGTTGATTTAATGGATTTGTCTGAAAATCTGTCAAGTGTGAGCTGTAATACTTGGCAGTAACTTGCGTATACATATATATACATTGCTGTTTCATTAGTAATTGTGCTTCAAGCAGCAGTTTTATTATTTTACAGTCATGGTTTTCATTGGGATTAAGCATGCATGGATAAAATGTGATATGCTTTTAAAGGGCTTTAAATTTTTTGGGCAAGAGATTCACTTGAATGAAAAATTGATTGGAATAAATACTAAATCTGATTTCCTTGATTGAAGTGCCATTTCTTATTCATTTTCAGTAATAACAATGTTTGAATACCATACGCTTTTCTCGTTTCTCTCTATCCTTATTTATATGCAACATGTTGATTAAAGGCAGCAAGTGGAAATTACGGCTACTTGATACAATATATTTGTGTGTGTGTGTGTGTGTGTGTGTGTGTTGGAACAATATATGACGCGTTGTCATTCTTTTTTTTAAAGGGTTAAGATAAAAAACAAAACACATGTAAAAACTAATATTTTCCTTACCAGATTGCAGAAATGAGGTTCATTTAACAAATAGCTTTGTTGATATCAGGGAATGAAATGCAGAGAAAAATTAAGGGTTGCAGAGGGCAACTTTATCATATGTGGCTAATTTTTTGCTGGGTCTTTAAATTTGTGGTCCAGGGCAATAGTGAAAGCAACAAAGTGATAATACAGTAACCAAAACTGTGTCTGTAGCAACAATTCATTAAGTTTATCAAGCAACAATCAACAGTGTGGGAGTATCTAAATTGATATCAGGTATAAACTAGGTGTAACTCTCAATTTAGGCATATATCACATTATAGTACGAAAATATTTTTTGAGAAAAAAATGTTTCATGGACATTGCAGTTTTCACATTTACTGCGGTTTCCTTTTCATGTTTGAGCAGTGTATTTGGTACAGAACATTAGAAAAGCAATTTTTGTCCTTTTTGCTAAATTCATATTATCATAAACAATTCCTTCTAAGCAGAAAAATGTAGATGAGGGCTGTTCCAGTAAAACATATATTCCCCCACCCCACCCCGGGGACGGCACTTCAAAAAAACTTCTGTAGGCGGTTGTGTTTCAAACTATTTTGATTCTGACAGTGGAAGGCTGAGTAGGAAAATTACTTCTGTTGTGGGTTGTGTTAACAAAATGAGAAATCGCTGGTGGGGTTGTCAGAAAAAAAACAAACAAAACGAATATATATTTAAAATCGCATCTAACCCCCTCCTAGCGGTCTAACATGAATAAAACATTGGGTCAGAAAATGATGCCAGTACACGCGAGTGCACCTAATTTGTACGAATTCGCGTACTTTTAAAACAGTGATACGCGTTCCGCAAATTACGTCAACGTCGCGGATATAAAACGTGCTTTGCGCAGTATCCAATTTTTATTCAACTTTTAACTTTAAAAGTGCATTTCACGACGTAATTCGCGCTGCCAGTAGCAATATCGCAGCGTTTGATGCGACATCCAGATTCAGGAAGGCAAACGTTAAAATAGCTGGATACTTCGGTTCGACATGAATGGCTGTTAAACTAAATTTGATTGGTTCATTGGGCCCAGGAACAGGCATTTTATGGTAGTTTTACCCGTACTTTCATCATGGAAGTTTTACAAATACTTGTTTCAAATAAGGGCCACACAGGAAACCAAAATGGCTGAATCACAACAGGGTTTGTCGTCAGACGACGTTTTCAGTCGGCAAATACTGGCTGGTGATAGTTATGATGACAATGAATTTTATGTATATCAGTCTGTTGGACATTGGGAAAATGTCACTGGAAATACCAGTGTGATTTTGAGCCCAAAATTGATGTTGAGTGCGAGTCCGATGTGCGCGTTGGATGGACAGGATGCCGGTTATTTATTCAAGATACCCATATCTGAACAAGCAGACTATGGGAATGTTGGACTTAAAACCCTAATATATCATTATGGGAGAGAAAAAAATCTGGCATAAGAGGCAGCAAAGCACTGTTTCAAGGAAGTGAATCTTTGGCAGAGTTCATGTTAGTGAAAACTTTTCTTTTTGGAACAGAGATATCAAAGAATACCCATGGGGCCATACCTGTGAGATGTTGAAAATTGCACAACCATAAAGAACAATAACTTGTTCATGCTGGTTATGCATATGCGTTTCAGACAGCAGACAATGAAAGGGAGTTCTCAGCACAGAATAATATTCGTACACAGAGGAGGAGGATCATATTAAATTCAGAAACAACAGATTAATGCTCATAGGGAACATCAGAGAATCCCCATACAACATAATTAAGTGTGTGTAGATTTCTAGTTGGCAGAACCACTATGGCAACAAAAGAATAACGAGACTAACTAAAGTAAAAAGTGAGTCAACTTCATGTGTGCAAAAAATTATTACCATATTACAGAGTATTGTTAGAAACAACAGAATAGTTGTACGAGATGTATTTTGCAAAGTTATAGAACCAGCACTCATATTGTAACCACATATTCCATTTAAATAATACTATCATTATTTCTGCATATTCCTATCAGTTTTTCCCAAGTGGTATTAATTTCCTGATCTGATGTTGTTCATTTCTTGTGAAATTTT
Source organism: Megalonaias nervosa (assembly GCA_016617855.1). Taxonomy (NCBI): domain Eukaryota; kingdom Metazoa; phylum Mollusca; class Bivalvia; order Unionida; family Unionidae; genus Megalonaias; species Megalonaias nervosa. Next base: position 30,081 of record JAECUM010012677.1, on the reverse strand, counting down.
TACACATCAAGAATTATCAGTATCATTAAAAAAAAACAATGTAATCTGCACCAAATTGAGTTGTTTGAGAAGAAATTCATTTTTTAACCCAAAAATCACTGAAGCTATGAGTTCAGGCATTAAAGTCTCACATTAAATAACATTTAAAGTTGCCATGATAGTAATTTAGGATGCAACTGTTCTAATTTCACCTTTGGTATATTCAGATCTTGAATGTGATGGAGGAACATGGCTCCAAAATAAACACATTAAATTTAGAACCTGTTCATTGACCATGAATTAAGTATATAATCTGAGTCCAAATGAATTGTTAGAAAAAGTTAATTCTTCTGACAACATCTTATTTAGCTGTCAAATATGGAGTAAGCCTATGGTCTTTCTGCCATCCCAACCAAGACCCCACCACAACCACGTGACCATGCCCAATGACATCACAGTAATAATCGCTATACAACTAGAGATGACATCTCTTTGAGTATTTGGATTTCAGTAGAGCCTTAACAGAGAGGAACAGTAAGAAAGAGTGACAAATATTTAAGTGTTAGAGAGATATTTAGCAATGGCTATTCCTTCCGCCACCACGTCCTCCTTGGAGATCACACACACACAAAACTTAGATTAAATCCTGAAATCCTGGCAGCATCCCTGCAGGGGAGATAACATGACCATTTTATTTGATTTTATTGGTCTCTGGTTATTCCATGGTACTTCTGTTACTTGAACATTATCTTACAGTGTGTCCAGTCAGCATGGTCGGAAAAGGCATACAACTGTTGAGAGTTGTTGAAGGACTTACATTACTACAGATATGAAAGAACGAGAACCATACTATAAATCAGGGAAGATAAAATAGAATATACATGGTTTGACTGTCCCTGATTGGCTGATAATGGAAGTAAGATTTTAGTATAAAGAATCTTTTGAGAGCTTGTCCTACTTGTAACTGAAAAAAGTCGGGGACATTGTTTTGTTAACATAATTTCCGTCCCTCTACAGACCTGAGTTTGGAAGACTCATTACTGAAATCAGCACCTGACTCTTTGGTGTAGTATTGAAAGCACACATTTCAAATTTGTGTAGATCCAGCAAATGGTGCAGCTGTTATGGTTTTCTTTTCACAAAAGCTGTCATCATAGATGCGTCTATACTGATACAAATGAGCACTCAAAATTTTAAGTTATTGAATTGTAATATGGTGTTTGCACAGGTTTACAGTGGGAACTGAATTAGTACAGCGAGTCCTGAACTCTTGAGTTTTGTGCAGAAACATGGAATCCAAGCAGAATACATCCAGAAATGTAGAGGTTTTCTATCTTGGATTTAGTCTCCCGATTGCATTTCACATTGATATGCATATTCACAAACAGTGAGTATAGTAGTAGGAAAAGTGAGTGACAAATTTAGATACATATCATAAACAAGACAAACAGTATGTGGGGGGGGGGGACAAGATCATAAGAACAGGCTGGAATGGAGAAGTATAATAACAACAATAATGAGTAGAATTGTGCCTCATTTTGATGTGTGCAACATTATTTTCTCAGCTTCAGTAAGAAATTACATCAAAGGGAAGACGATAAAGGATGTACAGTTAACTAAACCATGTGAATTTAGTTACTCAGATCGATTTTAACCTTCTCGTTATATCTGTTCTGGTCTGTTTCTGTCCATTCTGGTGATTATGTCCACTGAATCAGTATGGTTGGAAGAAAATTGGGCAAATTTAAAGATTGAAAAATCTTTTGGCAGATTATGATTATACACTGTACTTCTTCCTCAGAGATGTGAATAATTTCATTTCTTTGTTTGTTGATTCTGGTTGTTGCTCAGTTCAAATGCATCACTGAAAAACACTGATGCATTCTCATACTTTGTTACAAATATTTATTACAGATGTACATCTCCAGATAGCGGTGAATATAGCTTGAATAAGTTATAACAGTTCTGGTTGGAACAATGGACATTGTTAGAGAAACTTGAAGTGAGCTAAAATGTAAACTTTTCGGCAGCATGTGATGCAGGATTGCTCAAGACCTCTCCATCCCATATGCTCACCATGAAAAATCCATTTGTACCAACTGATGATGACTTTTAGGTAACGGTCAGAAAGGCATAAAATGACAATATTCAAAGGTCTACAAAAATTACTGGAGTCAAAATTTTTAAACTCAAACAGCTGTTTGCAAAAATAATGGACTAATACCTTTGCTGCTGTTGCCACAGTTGATTAGTTGGCTGATTTAGTTTGGTTTGGTTGGGGGGGGGGGTCGGTTGGGGGGGTAACAGCATATTAGGTGGAGAAAGACCACCAACCCAAATTGGTTGATCTTTGACAAAAACTCACTTTGAGAGATGTGCAAGTGATCTGTAAAAGCAAGCACCTTAGTACACTAGGGCACATGGTGCCTTTATTGATTTGATGTTTATCTCCAACAGCTGAAGTCATTTAGACACGAGATCTCCGGTTTCGGTAGATCATTATGGCCTTTACACCATTTTCAGATGAAGAGAATCTATATATGGCAGCCAGTTTTACTGCTGAAGAAAATCCAAGTACTTTTGAGACACCAAACACCACTTATGTAGAACCACTGACCTTCCACAAGTAACTGGCAACATTCTCATTTACACATTGGAGGCAAGAAATGACATGACAAGCATCTTGTACCACTCTACCATGAAAGCCCCTCAGATCTGTATCATCTGACAAACATCTTATAGTCTGCCATGAAAGCCCCTCAGATCTGTATCATCTGACAAGATTCTTATATCACTCTGCCATGAAAGCCCCTCAGACCATAGGTATAAGCCTCGTATGAAAGACTAGAAGTGGGAGATAGAACCTGTGACAACTGGATTAAAAGTGCAGAATGTTACCGCTAGGCCATCAGTGATGATGATGATGCTGTTGACAATACAGTTAACTGCAATGACATTGATTTTACGAGTACTCTGAGAAAAAATGATTCCTTGACTTTCATCCATTTTTAAAATCTAATTTATGATATAAAAATGTTTGACTTTGCTATATTTCTTTTTTTTTTTTTAAACTTTATATTAGTCTTGCAACAAGGCATAAAAATAAGATGTCGGTAACTGAAATATGTGTTCTTACAAGAAATGATATAGTGTAAAAGTAGGCAGAAATAATGCGACATCGCTTTCACAGGAATTAATGATTTTTTTTGACAAATCATGTATTATAAGTTTACCAAAACATTTATTGAAAAAAATAATAACAAGGGAATCATAGCATCTGATCACATTTAAAGCAATACAAGATTTAACTATTATTCTAATCAAAAGCTGCATGCCTGAGAACAAAGAAAAATTGCAAAACATAGTGATCACTTTAGTAAATACACAGTTTAGTAAGGATACAAATTCATGATTTCTGTATTAGAATAGAAATCCCTAATATAAAATCTGTATTCATGGACATTAAATTTGTAGGTATTAAGGGACTGATCAGTGACATCTACAAATAATAAGCCACCAAGAAAATCTGTGATTTCACAGTATCAGAGACATACATGGCTGACAGACAAACAAACAAAAGGACAAAAGATAGATTACCTCCAGCCAGCTCTCATTTAAGTCGCTTCTTTACCAACCCAATATTAAAATCGCTTCTACCACCCACTAACCCATAGACAGAAATTATGTAAAAAAATATGCTTCTGTAGGGGGGCAGTGTTTTTCGATTAAAACATATCTGACGGTGGATCTTAATTTTTAAAAATTCCTTCTGTTGTGGGCTGGTTGAATTTGAAAGTGCCTTGCCGCCGGGGGGCAAATGTTTTACTGGAACAGCCCTGAAAATATTTCATGAAATATATCACAAATTTTCAAGGTGGAGATTGTACGATTGATGCAGCAAGTTAACTACCTTAGTATCCTCACACTACTGTGAGAAAATATGAACAAATTTGCAGTATCCTTTCTTCATCCTCCTTTTAGCTGTCATTCTGTGGATTCAAAATATCTGGGACATTTTCCCTTATCAAAACTTTTTCCTAGAGAATTTTTGTGAATTGGACCCTTCCAAGTTTGACCCTTACTTATGTTAAAAAGAGGCTTCATCATCAAACTACTTTTTTAATATTTTCCATCCATCTCTTAGAATAGTGTCATTTTAGCAGATATAAATGATACAAGGTCAGACTTGATTATATGGTCTTCAGATTATCCAGGTGATAGCATGGCCCACAATGAATTAGGAAGAACTTAAGTGTTACCACTTTGTATTGTAAAGTACACATGTGCCATAAGATGCCTTATAACCCACATCTGGATTACAGAGGGGTTGTATAACAAAGAAAGTGATTATTATCTTAAATTCACATAGGAGAGTATTCATTGACATTACAAGTTTTGAAAGTTGATTTGTGGCATGGCATCTTACAATGACATTATACTAGTAGTATAATTTCATTGAGTTGGACATTAACTGATATAAATTTTCACTGATATGATCCACAAACATGGAATGTATCTCACAGTTTTTTAAATTGTATGTAACTTCAGAGAAAGATAAAGTGGAAGGTGTAAGTGACAGTTTGATTGATGAGGAAGAAGCCAGGCAGTTGGAGAAAGAAGATGAACCTTCTCAAAGCACACAAGAGAAGAAGATGGAAGAGAGGAAGAAGGAAGATAGAGCACTTGGTGGTTTTTATTCAGGTAAACTTGTGGGAAAGTCAGTCGAATGATGAAGCTCCAAAAACCATTTACCACACGTTTTGAATATGACATTTGCCAATCGTGCATTTGTAAAGTTTAAACTAAGTCACAATTAAGCACAATGACTTCATACACAGTCGACATTGTATTACAATCTTTACTACATGTTTCAGACATGATGCACATTTGTCCTGCATTCTATATGTCCACTCTCAGTTTCAATATGTATTATTTGCATGTCAGCACAAAAGGCTGTGGTTTAGTAATATGTAATGGATAATCAAAGTTATTAAATATTTTGCAGCAATGGATTTGAAAATTTACTACTTTTATTTCATTTTCCCATTATTGACATTCATGGAGTTAAAAAGATACAATAACTTACACTTGTGGTCAGAGAATAATGAGAATTTCAGCAAAACAGATGATTGATTATTTGGAATCTTCTCATAAAGGTCATAGACAAGAGATGATTCACATACATAATTGTTCATATTTGAGGATGGATTGATTTTTGCATCATCCTGCAGTGGATGTTTTTTTCATGTGCTAATTTTGAGTTGCAACAAGTGACTTTCTAGTTTCTCTTTGCCCTTGCATACTTGTGAAGTGTGAAGCCAGTTTTGCATAAAATATGATTGCTCATTTTGCATCCACAAATGAATGGAAATGTTTCATTGTTTTTGTTACAACTCTTCATTTAAATTCTTAAGAGTTTTGGATATAATAATAGTCAGCATTTAGCATTAATAAATTCTCTAGTGCCTTAAGTGAAAATTCCATTGTTAGAGGTACAGTTAAGCAGTTCACATTATTAGGTTTGAGGATGTGTAATATGTCAAACAGTCTTATTGCAACTTAATGAAGATTTGCTTAGTGTCAAAATTTAAACTCTCAATTTTGGGAAATAAACATAACATACTACTTTGTGTGGGTGCTTTCTAGCCATTTAATGTGTACTCCTTAACATATACAATGAATTAATTGCCTTAGAAAATAATATGCTCTGTATTTCTTATATTAGTTAAGTCTCTCATATATAGCAGCATATTTGAATAGAAATCTAAAATTCTGTATATTGTTTCTTTATGACAGTATATTGATCACGTTAAGTACTGTACTTGTATATGATATCTTTTCTAAATATCGTGTATATAATTAATAATTCATATTATTTTATTATTCTCATCGATCAATATCAGCCTCAGTTATGACTATTTGTATAATAAATTTTAAACAACCCTTTTCAAGTTTATTGTTTAGGTTTTTTGACTAATATTTTAATGTTAAGAAGTTAAGAAGAAAATTAAATTGGGTATTTTCATTTACTTAATTTTTTAAATATATTATGTGCTGATTATTTTGTCACCTCGACAACATTTTAGATTAGATATAAGTTAACTTCCATTTACTTGAATTATATAAAAGTGGTTGCAAAAGTAAATTTGTTTGTCAACTGCTATTTCATTATTGGCTATTACAAGTATTTTTCAAAATGTCTGACTAAATGTAATAGAAATTCAGCTTGGTCTATATCAGCAAAGTTACAGCCTTTTACCCTGTTCATTCATAATTCTTTTTGTATGGTTGCAAACTATAAAATGTAAAGTCTGTATTCCCTACAAGTCATGAAAACGGGACTAATCAGGGAAGGCACTGGCTATGAAAACGTTTTTGACCCAAAAATCACCAACCTCAACATTTTGTCACCAAATTTTAAAAAATGTCGCCAAATATGGAGTTGATATTTTTCATTATATCCTGTGATCACAGTTTGCAATGTAAGATGAGTCATGTATAATGCTTAAGTCTTTCATTCATTCAAGAATTAAATGCTCCCCCTCACCAATTTGATGGAATGCTTCACAAAGGAAGACTCTGTCAACCAGGACTTCCGAAATTTATTTTTGCTGGGCTTTGCCTGCTTTGCTAATAGCTAATTGCTTTCTAAATCACCTTCAAAAAAGAGCCACATTTGAACAATATTCTAACAAATGAAATAATCATGCTTGGTGTTTTATAAATGGAGTAAACTCCAACTTCAAAGAAACATTGCCACTGTTCACAATCTTGTCAGTAAGCTCTAATACAGATGAATAAATATTCTCATTCAAGGCAATGATATGCAATTACTTTTCTTCTTTTTACACGCACCTCTTTGATTTACCTATTCTGCGTTATTCTACTTTGTGAGCTTTACCTGTGCAAATTAATACAATGTCCTCACCCACTGCAGCTTTCAAACACACATCACTAGCTAGTGACAGCCAATTAAGTAATATGTGAAACAGTGGTGTATAACTGACATCTTTGCCTTTTAATTGCAGCTATTTAAACTAACAAAGGATAGTTTTATATAAGCTGCAATCATAACTGCTTACCATTTATACATGCTACATGTAAAAAGCATATAATGAAGTGGGTTTTTTTCTATTTTCAAAGATCACTGACAATAGTGTTTCTTCTTCAGATACGTTACCCAGTCATAATACTTTAGGAGAACTACTACTACCTCGCAAATCCAGCCCTCCCAGATAGTACTTTTAACTAAAGGGAGCTAAAAGTTTTCTGCCTGCCTATATGGCAGTCAGACAGAGCAATCTTGCACTCACGTTTGTCAGGAGAGACCTCGCAAAAGCCAGAACCTATGTGCAAGATATAGCACTACAAGTTGGAGGAATATTTCCCTTCAAAGGAAAGTATACTCCATCTATATTTCCAACTTTTTCTATCACTACAAACTTCTGCCTTTACAAGTTCCTATCACTTTGTCGTCGCCAAACATTTAGGTACTTAGACAGGAAGCCTAAGTGATTTCACATTCAATTTGGGCCATAATTATTTTATGCATGCACATCTCCAGTGCTTATATAATTCCTATATATGTGTAATTCCATTATGAATGGGTACATATCAGTGACTTTTTATTCCAAGACATTCTCAGCGTCCGGGCGCCAACATCATTCTTTTTTTACTTGTACGGGCTGTCTATGGGCCTTTTTTCCCTATGAGTATTGCTTCATAATATATATTGTCACACCAACTGTGTATATCTCTATAATGTGCCTCAGTTCTCTTTTCTATGAAGGTTTCTTGTGTGTAATGTAGACACTTGTATACATTTCTGTATTTTCTTCCGCTCTGGTCGGACAAGTACAGGTCGGCGCTCTATACATGGTTTAATCAGTCATATTCTGCATGTGCATGTTTCTATGGAAGACACTTGAATCATTTTTATCTGCATAAACATTCCATTATATTTAATGAGTACTTAGTCGGTTGCATGGGTAGCCTATGAGACTTCACAAGATAGGTTCGGGCTACATTATTTATATATGTGTATGTCTTTATGCTTTTCAGGAACTCCTTGAAGATATAAAATTCCATCTTTTCTGGTACATGAAGGTGAGTTTCATTTACCGTAGTTTCCTTAGCCTTGAAAAACCATGCTTTAATGACACTACCTGTACAGGCCATCCTTGACCTTCCCTACAGGTAACATTGTATTGAGATCACTGCTATCACGTTTTTCCTGGTAACTTTCATTTGGTATAGCTCTGTGCCCACACAGCAGTAAAACATCATGTACAGGCCCACAAGGTTAGAACTCTCCCCTGTAAGGTAGTCTTGTCATTATATTTTATCTGTATGCTTCTCAGTTTCTGGTTCAGCCTTTTCATGCTTTAGCTCTGCACGGACATTCCATTCTAAAGACAGGTGCAGGGCTACAGTTTTGTACGTTTTTTTAGCTTCCTCTACCTTGCCTCCTTGGGGTCTGACTTGATTCCTGTTACGGAACAGCGGGGGGACAGAGCTAGTAAACAGTGAAGTTTCCTCTCAGTCAACAGACATATGGAGTGGCTTCATGATCAAATACACCATAACCTCTCCCAACTGATGATCCTAACGATATCCTCCTCGCACAGATGGCCTATTTCTATTGTGACTGGCCAAGGCCATACACTTGGGATCACGAAGAACTAAACATCTATATTACGGGCTCAATCAATAACAGCCCAGCTTGCAGTACGTCCAACCCGATGTTTGCAGACGTGTACAAGGACCAGTCTAACTCTCATAGCACCTTAAGACATTCATTCGGTATGATGGCACAAGTAGTTCCTCATGCCTCAACAGATGTCGCTATACAATTTTTTCCTACACTCTGCCACGAGAAGAACCTCTTTACTCAGTGACTGTCTTGAAGTCACGGCTTCTAATTCAGGGTGTTCTATGAGTTTAGTGAGCGACAGAGCTCGTCATTCTTTGCCAGCTAAGTATCAAGTGTTACAGGGACCAGTGTTACAAGCCTCACCTCACACAACCAAGATGATGTTGCTTGTTTTCCAGTACTGACATTTATTCTACACTATCCGATGGCATGGGAAGAATTAGCCTTTCGAGCCTCCGTAGAGGACGTTTTCCATCCCCTAAGTTTTGTCCTCCTTCTCCCACTCCATCAACAACCTGGACCAGAGTCCTAGCATCCGTTGATCTTATGACAGAATGGAAGAGTCCGACTTAAGTTACTTTCACACTAAAGATGCCTGGAGAGGCAAGATATGTAGAGTTACAGACGTTCTGACCTGCCTTCATCATCATTTTGTCGGTGGTTCTACCTTTGCCCCCCCCCCCCCAGTCTTAAATTCAAATACCCCAGCAGTTGATAGTGATATCGCCACTTTGGGGATGATACAGCCACACTCCATACATATGGATCGGATGGCTTTTGATGACACTCGACAGTTAGTGAGCAATATTGTTGCCATGACATTGTTGTTGGACTTTCATTCTTTCCAGGTATCTTCCAACAGACGGAACATAGCTTGTCTTCTCCCACTTCGAATACCTCAGGGCATGCATGGGAGTCAGTCTCAAGAATGGCCCAAGTACTGAACCGAGCCACTCAGCATACTTTGGCCACTGCTGTAACCACAGCTACAAGTACATTTGGCGGATACCAAGCAGATATAGCACTGAGAGGGTCCTATCGTTAGTTCCACACTTTTTCTTGGTCCCAACGGCAAACGACACTCCACGTCTGGTCATAAATCAGCATAACCGCCTTATATCCATTCACAGAATCTCCTTGGTTCCCACTGGAAACATCACAGCACATTTTGAACGCCATCCATGAGGGAGACTTTGCCATCACTATGGACTTAGACGGTGCATCACTTCATCTTCCTATTCAAAAGGCTCACAGGACGTTCCTGCGATTCTCCTACAACATCGTATACCAATTCAGGGTGCTCCCAATAGGGCCCAGCATTGGCCATGGATCTTCACTAGTCTGACAACTCAAGTAATGGTGCATGTCTGGATCATTTTTATGATGGCAATATCAAGTTCCCTGGATGACATCCTGCAGCAACATCAGTGAGTTAGATCTAACAAGACATGATAACCCTTGTTATAAATCTGGACTTCTCATCAACAAGATAAAATCCGACCTAGTACCATTGCAATGATTTGTTCACCTATGTATGGAGTTCAATACCGGGTAACTTATTTCATCTCCCTCAGGATCGGGCATAAAAATACAACCCATGGTAGCACCTTACTTTTGATGAAATCCCTTCACCTACTTGGCTTGCTCAACGCGGCAGCAGACCTCATGGTCCTAGGTCGCTTTCTTATGCGCCCATTGCAACTATTTTCTCTGCGCTAATGGAGTCTTAAGGTTTGCCCACTGGATCATCCTCTCACTATCTACTGTCAGTTGTGGCACCATCTGTGGAATTGGGAGCAACCTCACTTGGGCACGGTGGGTATACATCTACACGTCCAACCGTTCGAGATTACAGTCTGTACTGATGCAAGTACGGACGACTGAGGAGTCCACCTACTACCATCCTCTCGGGATGCCAGCGGTGCATGCTCTCCCTAGGAACGACTTCTTCATATCAGTACTTCTGGAGAGGACGGCCATTGTGAAAGCCTTTCACTGGTATCAGAAATATTTGCATAGCAATGAAGTTCTTATTTCTGTCCGACAACTCGGCAGTGGTGACTTATCTCAAACGACAAGGAGGAACCCAATCCTACAGTGGTGATTTTTCTCCAGTGACAAGGAGGACACAAGTTCCCAGACCTTTATGTTCTAGTGTTGGACTTTCTGAAGTGGTGTTGAAGCCACATACATGTTCACCATATCCTGGGATGCCTCAGCATTCTGGCCGACACTTTGTCATGGAACAATCAACTAGTACAGAAGGAATGGTCTCTCCATCTCTCAGTTCTCACTCAGATCTTTACTCAGTGGGAGTGACCATTGGTTGGCCTGTTTGCGACAAGTGGAATGCAAAACTGCCATCCTTTGTCTCTCCCGTCCAGGACCCAAAAGCGTGGGCAGTCAATGCCCTATCGTCGGATTGGACCAACCTGAACATATACACCTACCCTCCAACACCTCTGATTCCAAAAGTGATACAGAAGGCAAGGGCATCAGCCTGTCACCTCATCTTCATCGCACCACTCCGATGGGAGAATTTCTCATCAATCTTGCATCGGAAACCCCATGCAAAGCTCAGGTTCTTCTTCATCTACACAAACAACTACAATGATAGTGGAGCTCCCGAACCTGCACATCTAGATCATTTCAGACAGTCCTTCGGACTTAAACAATTCTCGCAACCAGTCATGGAGAGAATCATTCAGGCGCGACTGCCCTCCACTCTGAAAGCATATGAATGCATATGATGGCAAATGGCACATTTTCACCCAGTGGTGAGCAAACGAACATATCTTGCCTCTCCAGGCATCTTTATCGCAGGTATCTAATTTCTTTCTCTGGTTCTTCAAAGAGAAAAAGTTAGCACCGAGTACAAGTTAAGGTTACCGTTCCACGATCGCTGACACATTTTGTCATCATGGGAGAGAGGATATTGGACAAACCCAAGCCTTATCAGACCTTCTTGCCAACTCTGTGTATACATGGCCAAAAACGTTAACCTTTGACCAAAACGGAACCTTTCTTGGGTATTAACCTGGCTGGACAAGACACCTTTTGAACCAATTTCAAGGGCATCTCTAGTGCTCCTTATCCTACAATACCTGCTTCCTCTTAGCATTAACGACTGTAGGCAGAATTCGTGAAATGCATGCCCTATCAACAGACCTGAATTACATGCAAGTTTCAACAAGACGGATCAGTCTTACTCATGATGGCATTCTCTTTCATCACCAAGTACCGTCACCTTTTCACAGGTAACCAAACTTTGGTCATGAAACCTCTGTCTCATCTGGACACATCAACTGAACGCCACCTACAAGACCCAGTCTGGGCTTTCATGTGGTACCTTAATAGAACAGAGCCGTTGCATCAAGGGTCAGCTGACAACTTTTAGCTCCCTTTAGCTAAAAGTAGTATCAAGGAGGGCTGGATTTATGAGGTAGTTGTAGTTTTCCTAAGGGATTATGACTGGGTAAGTTTTCTTGAAGAAACATGTTACTAGGAAAAATATGTTTTTTTGAAACATGACCATGTCAGAGGATTTGGAAGCAGAAAATCATGTTTTTAGCATGACACACCGTGTTATGGCAAGTTTGTTAACATCTTGAAAATAAATTTCCGCATTCCATCAGCGCAATCAAAATTTGCTCAGGCATATTAGAAGAGGAGCCTCCAATCTCAAAATAGAGGGGCCCCAGGCTTCAGGCTATTGGAGGTTTTGAGCACTGATATAGTTCCAAGGTTTAGATAGTTCAGATAAACATTATGTGATCTAACAAGGCCATCAGTGATGTGAATGGAGGTCACGCATGTACTGGATATTTATCATTTGTTAAGAACAATCTGTGCTTTAGAGGCAATCAGTTTTCTTTGAAGTTTCAGCAAAACTAATTTTTTCTGGTACATTCCCCCTATAGGATTAGCTGTCGTCTGGTCGACTGTAGCCGTTACTGTTCCTGTCTTAAGAGATTGGTCAATTGTAGCATGTCCGATAGCACAACTTTTTGAGTGTATCACAGCATATATTACTCAGACCAGATGTCAGCATATACAGATTATGATACAAGAATGCACTGGTAAGATAGTTTGTTAATATGAACAAAGGATTTGTTTATGTAACAATTGGTACATTCCAGTGCATTTTGTAACCAAGTTTGCAGCTTACTTTTATATTTGCTTTGAATTTCTCCACTTCAAACCCATGATTGTATGTACAAGTTTTAACAGCCAAAAATATCATTGCCAAAAGAATCACCATATGGAATAATTTGTTGCCAAGAAGAAAAATATATCGCAATTTGTGACATTGGTGACGCCCAGCGTGATTCTTGGTAATGACTTGGATTTTTTTGCACAAAATGATAAATATCTGCATTTTTGGTGTTAATTGTTAAATAAACTGTAACTGAAAAGAGTTCACTTTTCTTTATGGAATATCTGCCTTGGTTTTTTAAATGTGAAAAGAAACAAAAACAATTCAGTCTAAAACAAACTCTATAGAAAACCTTTTTTCCGTTATTCAAAACATATTTAAATATAAATAAAAGTAGTATGTTATATATTATTACTCTAAAGCACTTTTATGCTAAGTATAAAAAAATGTAAACATACAATAATATAATAATTTTGTACATTTGTTTTGTTGTCCATTTTATGAAACAGAATGAAACAGCACATGTTCCAAATCGGGGTGGGGGACTCGATAATACACTCGAAGAGGATAATGAGGTGAATATGTGGTTAGGATCTACATTATCACATATTCCATTATTGTATCATGTTTGGAAGTCTTAATGCAGTTGCTTTTCAGGTAGACATTGAGAAATAATTATTGTAATGCAGAACTAAGTTTCTTTGTAGAAGATTTGCAGACCAAAGAACTCAGGCAGATGACTGATGCAAGCAACGTACCCTTCAGTTTGTACAAGAATCCTTCACATTCATTTGAGGTACTTGTTAAGTTCAGTAATATATTGTTTAGCAAATATATTTTTGCTATAATCACATACTCAGTCATTACCAAGTGTTACTATTGAGACCAGATTAGGTTAACAGTACAAGTTTATTTCATTTAAAACAAAAACCAGATTATGGCATAATACAATTCATTAAGAAGGTAAATAACCAGTTGTAAATTAAAAATGACTGTTGATCAGCAAGATTGGTTGTTATGATGTGTTCCTGGACATGGCATTTTACTTGACAGGCACAGCATAACCTTCATAGCTTTGCTATGTAGCAAAATGCCAGCAAAAGTCTAGTGGAATGTCAGCCGTTGCTAAGCCGTCACAAATTTGCCACAATACAAATATTTACAACTTTAGATATTTGGATCAGAAGCAAATGCATCACAGTATGTGTCGGCAGCGGTATTATTCTGAATTGGCAATCAGCAAAAGTCTTTACATTCTGGGTGTCCTTTTTCATTTTAATTGTAATTAATCACCATCTAAACTAATTTATTCTCATGGGTGAGTGTAGCAATCCTAAGCACCAAAATAGTGTTTACTGTGACTATTTTCTATTCCAGATTTCTTGTTTTATATCATCCTTCTTCAGTAAAATGCATCAAGCCTTTATTTAATTGTCTAACATGATTTGTTTGGATGTTTTTTTGCAATAACAGTAGGATGTGGTATAAGAATTTTGATGTTAAGTAAAGGTGTTTCCATAGATGGACATTTGAGAAGTTCAGAGGGACTATCTTGCTAATTGGAAGTTATAGCTGTGAGCAGTAGTTAATACGTAGAACAGGTCATTTCACATTGAAACATGAGATATGGAACATTTATTTATAAGCCCAGGCTTACAAGTTGATTTTTTCCCCTGTAAATTACTCAATTTCATTGTAAATTCAGTGATAATGTTATCGTATGCATAAGCATCTTGTACTAAAATTGCAACTTTTTTTATTAGAACAAGGAACACCCTGCTGTAGATAGCTCCATTAAAAGATACGGCAAGAAATTCCGTAGGTTGTTTCTTTCAATATTGCAAATGAGGTGTATAATCTAGATAGTGATATGTTGAATTGCTAATAAAGCTCATATATGAAAAACAATACTACTCAACATTTTACTCAATAATTGAACAGTAGTGATGGTTTTAAGCTCGCATAAATATCATGATATGCTAGTCATGAATTCAAATACACCTGTGCCTCAAGAAGATTTAGATTGAATTTGTCTTGAGTCTACAGAATTGCTAATCAGCAGCATAGTTAGGGATTCTGCTTGAACTTGTAAGTCATTTCTTTCTTGTTTTGGATGTGAAAAATATCACAGACTCATTTCACCATGATCATAAGCTTATCAAGATCATTTTGCAGGGTTTAGTGAGTGTTAAATACATTCATATCATTGGACATAAATAATTCAAAGTAATAAGAAGAATGAAAATGGTTTTTTTATATCCTTTCAGGAACATTATTCGGAGGATAGATGTAAGTAAACCAATTGATATGCCTTAGTAAAGCAATAGTATGCTAGACTCTCTTTCATAATCCTACTCCTCTCTATACAATTATAAACTTCATCAGATTTTATTTTTCTATCTTTCTTTCTTTCTTTCTTTCTTTCTTTCTTTCTTTCTTTCTTTCTTTCTTTTTCAGCTTACCTGGTCACAAAAGCAAGTGAGCTTAAAGTATGGCCCTGCATATCTTATGCACTTAACTCACCCATCCTCCCTTAACATTTGCTATTTTCAACTTCTTAAAAACACTGGACCAATTTTAACCCAATTTCAAAGGAAGCATCCCTGTATCAGGCCCTTGGACTCAGACATGGCCCCTATTACCAATAATTAAAACGCTTTATAATGCCATCTTAAAAACAACCAAATTCAACAAAATTTACCAAACGTCGACAGAAGGCCGTTTGGGCATAAAGTCCATCCAGCCATTATTCTGTTTGTTGACAATTTTTTGTATGCACAATGAAATTTCTTTACTATCTATAGTTAACGAAATTCGTGGATGACTTTAACTTTGCGAAAGCAAACACCCTATTGACTGCACCATCAAAAGATCAAAACAGAAGGGCACTGTTACTGAAAGAGGAACATTCCAACTACAGTGAGCAAACTTTGGGGATCACATGTTCTTAGGATAAGGAATAGTCCTTTATCTCTTGTGATAAAAGGTCAAAGTTACTGACTGAGAGGAGAATAATGGTTCTGGATGATTACACTTAGGCATGAAAGGACTCTACTGAATTGATGACCAAAAGGCTACGGTCAAGGTCACTGTGACCAAAATTTCTGCACACTGACATTACACCTTCATGACTAACGTGTACCAAACTGTAGACTTGTTGCACTTGGAGAATGCAAGACGTGTTTTGATTTTTTAGGTCAGAAGGTTCAAGGTGAAGGTCACTGACTGGAGGAAAAAGAAATCGTATCTGCACAGTTGTTGACCATGTTCCTTCACCAATGATCTGCAAAGTTGTTGACCATGTTCTGACTCTTTTCCATGATTTTAGCTTGTGTTATGAAGAGTATGGTTATATCTGGGGTTTCTATTTGAAAATTTCCAAGTAATTTTTCTTCAGATTTTCAAAGGGTATTATTTTTAACATAAAATGAGGTCATTGACTGAGAACAATAAGATTTTCTGCTCTTTTTTCTGTCTCTAGACAAATGTTTAGAGATAGTATTAGAACATATCAAGATATAATACTTGTTAAGGATAAGATAAAACGGAAGATATATAAAACGATAATATTTTACAACTGATTAATACAATCACAGTTTGGAACATAATGATATAACGTATTGTAATGCATGTTTATATTCATGTGTGCATGCAACAAGATATGAATTTTGGTATGAGTTCCTTCGTTTTAGTTCTTGCCAACATTTGTATGATGAAATTGCAGCTTCTCTTCAGCTAATGAATTAATATATTTCCAGAAGGTCTCTATATACTGCCAGATAACACCCAATCTTGGAACTTATGTCAAAGAAAATGACAAAATAAAATAAGGAATTGAATCATAAAATGAAGGCTTCACAGTCCCTCCAAGAATGTTGCAACCCCTTATTTTTTCTTCCAGCTACTGGGTACATTCCCTGAAATGGCTCTCAAACCTCCCTCTTAGGATGTCAATGCAACCAAAGTGGGTATCTCTACAGGAACCTGGGCATTCCTTCCTATCAGAACAATTAATGCCATGGACCAGAAACCTCGGTTACTTGTAACTATAGCTTTGCATGCTGACCTATTCTCAGCAGCTTTCCTGAAACCAGCCTCATTACAACGCCTGCTGAAGCTGTGGTCAAGAAATCTCGATATGCGCTTTCGGTTGCCATGACACTATCAGCGGAATTTCTGCACATATACTGTGACACTGCATTCATCTTGTCGAATCTCTTGCTTAACCACATTAAATACCTTCTAAGGGTTGCCCCTCTAGAAGCAAGACCCTCTTTGGGGACCTCATCTCTACCGTGGCTTCTCAAGACTTGCTGGATCAGCAATATCGAACTTTTACCTCTGCTCCTGGTCCATCGCAATCAACCAGGAAATGAGGTCAGGCTAATTGTCTGCAGGGGTCATCTGGAAAATATTTCAAGCAGGTGCAGCCCCAGTCCAATTTCCAACTTCCTGATAGACACCTCCTCCCTCATCCGGTCCATGGCGTCCTGGTCGCCGCAGGCCCAATATGATGTTCTCTAACCGTCCTTCCTTCCCTACCACAGGAATGAAGGGGAAACTCTAGGAGTTTAATCCCTCTCCTGTTGTACATCCCCTTCCCGAGCGTCCCAGTAGGTGCTTGCCTAGCCTCTTCTCAGGAGCTTGGTCAAGCATCACAGACGATGGGTGGGTCCGCTTCATCGTAAACGAGGGTCATCGACTCCAGTTTCAGGAAAAACTCCCACTATCAATGACCCTCATTTTCTTTCCCAGCCCAATCTGGTGAAACTTAGGCACGAGGTGCACACCCTGTTGCAGAAAGGGACAGTCAAGAGGGTCTTGAGCACTAGTCTTCCTCCTTCTATTCCCGTATCTTTCTGGTCACCAAGAAAAGCTGGAAAGTTCTAATCATTATCAATTTCTCCCCGCTCAGCCAGTTTCTGTCAGAGAAAACCTTCAAGATGGAGACAACCTCCTAAATCCAGAATGCTCCGTGTCCGTTCGATTGGGCCGTCTCCATTGACCTTCAGAATGCTTATTTGCACATCCCCAGACTTCCTCCTCATCGCAAATATTACTATTTTTGATTCGACCAGGAAGTTTTTTCCATTCTGGATTCAGCCGTTCGGAATCTCTTCCTAACCCAGAATCTTCACCCGGATCATGGGAGTGGTGGTGGCCTACCTCCGAATACAAGGAACATCGATTCTCCAGTATTTCGATGACTGGCTGATTCACAATGTTCAATCAGCCCCTTCATCAGGATCTGTTCCCCTCTTGGTCCACCATAACCCTGTTGGGTCTCTTACCCAGCCTTGAGAAATTGGAACTTGGTCCATCGCATGACATTGTATATATGGGGAATGATCGAATGATCGAATATATGATTGAATCCTGGCTCTCCTAGAGATGCTACAAGCTAAAACAGTGTTCTCCGCTCGCCTTTATATTTTCCTACTCGGAACCTTGAACACCACTGCTGACTTGGTTGCCTTAGGACTTCTCCACTTGCATCCTCTACAGTTTCTCCTTCTCACAGGGTGGAAACCTCAGAGATTTCCTATCAACCCCGATGCCTCTAGGACCATAATTTCACAACCATTTGCTTTGGTGGATGAATTGAGACAGATTCATGGTGGGGATTCCCATGCACACACCCGATCCCTACTCCTATCTGTTCGCCAATGCATAAGATTCCAGCTGTGGGGGCTCATTTAGATCATGAGGGCATAAATGTCAAGGGTTCTTGGACTCGGGCTGAATTGTCCCTCCACATCAACAACCTGGAAATGAAAGCAGTATTTCTAGCATTGCATGGGTGCATCAACATAATAAGGGGCCATTTCATCATGGTCAACTCTGACAAATCATCCGTTGTAGCTTACCTATGACATCAAGGAGGCACACATGCCCCTTCTTTTTGCGTGGATGTCTGGAACCTCTTCATCTGGGCAGCCTCAGAGAATGTTACAATTCGAGTCTGTCACATTCCTGGCAAGCTGAACGTACTAGCAGACAGCCTATCCAGAACCGACCAAGCTGTCCTCACAGAATGGTGTCTTTACCACTCTATAACAGAGTTCCTGTTTTCCCTCAGGGAAGACCTCTAGTGGACCTGCTTGCGACCAAGCTCAACAACAAACAGGAGACACGTAGAAGGGGATTCTACGTGTCTCCTGTCCTGGATCAGGGAGCATTGGCAGTAGATGCGTTCAGCTTCCAGTGGGATTGCCTATTCGCATAAGCCCTCCCACAATTCCTACTGCAACCCAAGTTCTACAGCAGGGGTCGGCAATCTATTTTACATAGCGTGCCACTTTTTTTCTGATTAATTACAAAATGAACGAGCGCATGCCACCAGTAAGAGAGTAACACTGTTAAAATCAAGATTTTGGCTGCCCTTCGCGTGCCACACATAACCACTTTACGTGCTGTAGGATACCAACCCCTGTTCTACAGAGAGTCTGACCTTCCACTGCTTGGATCATTCACATCTCCCTACTGTGGCCCAGCAACCTTGGTTTAATGATCTCCTTGACCTTTCAGTTGATCAACCCAGGTCTCTACCATGCAGGACGGATCTCCTGTCACAACACAGGGGATCCCTTCTCCACAACAGCCCAAACATTATCCACCTTCACGCCTGGCAGATCTCAAATGATTTCTCCACCAGAACAAGTTTTCGGGCTGAGTTACCAGTTGTATCATTCAAGACGTGAGAGCTTCAACATCCAAAGTTTGTGATGCCAGGTGGAGAATCTTCTTTGATTGTTGCCGTAGGAAACACATGCTATCCACTGCCCTATAACTTCCATTGCAGATTTCCTTTGTTCCTCTTTGAGACCAAAAAATGTTCAGTACCCACTATCAAGGGCTATCAGGCTGCATCTCCAACACAATTAAATTCTCTTAGGGCACAGTCATTGGTTCAGATCTGCACTTTGCTGATCTTTTTAAATATTTTGAGCTTCGGAGACCTGTTCTTGGCTCTCTTACACCCAGATGGAATATTTCCTGTGTTTTATGGTCATTTACCAAAGCCCTGTATGAACCATTGAGTGAAGCTTCCTTTCTAAATCTCACACCCAAAACGGTGTTCCTCCTCGCTCTTGTCTTCATGAGATAAAGAAGCGAAATTCATTGCCATTGACACTGTCTTTCTCCGGGTTAATGGAAATTATGAATCTGTTTCCCTTCTTTGCCAACTGGGCTTCCCCGCAAAAAAATTAGTTACCTTCGGTAGCTCCGTACCCATCGAGATTCCCAGTCTCAGTAACATCTACGCAGGGGATGATCAAGATAGACTTTTATGCCCTATGCATGATGTCGGCTTCTGTCTTAATGCCTCAAAGCAAAATAAACGGTAGGAGATGTCTCTTTCTTCCTCATAAATGCTCCATAGAAATTTCGGTTGCCACTATCTCCCAGTTTATTTTCACAACAATTAAAAGAGCCTACGAGTCCCTCACCGATCAAGACCTCGCCATTATGAAACTAAAAACCCACGAAGTTTGAGCCATTGCTTCCTCATGGGCCTACTTTAATCATTTCTCCCTGGAGGAGATCATGCAGGCAGCTTTTTGCTGCTCCCATACTAACTTTTTCTGCTTCTACCTCTGCTCATTGGCACAACAGAGTGCATGCTGTTTTCTCTGGGCCCCATTGTCACGGCACAGTGTGTGTGGTTTGGATTTGTAACGTAGCTTTAACAATTTTGCAGTCATATTGCTACGATGTCTGCAATGTGGCAGTTTATAGTGATGGCTAGCACTGGGGCATCATGCTGAAGACATGTAGCATGATGTCCCACCCAGTCACATTATCCTGACACCAGGCCGACCAGTCCTAACACTAACCTCTTAATGCTGAGCACCAAGCTAGGCAGCTGTTAGTACCATTTTTGTGAGTTTTTGGTATGACTCAGCCGGGGTTCGAACCCGTGACCTCCCACATCCGAGGCGGATGCTCTAACCGCTAGGCCATCGGAGCAGTCAGTCACAGCACATTGTGTTATTCAGAGACATGTCATGGTACAGTGTGTTACTCAGAGAGACATAAACGTTCTATAGTTGGACCTCTCCCTCTGTGGTGCGTAGATTCAATTTCTCAGTTTTGATCCGATTAACATCAGCTTACCCACCTTACTGACAATTTTAGTTAAATAATAACGACAGGATAAGTAATTGCTGCTATTAAAATGTAGGGGTTGGGGGAGTAAAAGTAATTTTAATTTTGCAATACTTAACTTTTGCTATTGCTAAATACGCTTCTCCCACCATGCTCTGATGTCTTGTGTAATTGTTGTATATGAAAATGATCACACATTATATCTACCTTCTGCACATGACCAGTCAACAGAGTGGTGTGCAGAAGGTCAAAAGGACATACTGACTTTTCTCCACCCTGTGGGAGGATGTATTCACATAAAACGGACGGTGTATTCTTGGCATGAAAATGGATTAGCTAAGCAATAGCGACAGGTAAGTATTTCATAATTAACATTAGTTTTATCCCCAAAAAACTAGATATCAATTTATTTCCTGAACATGTACTTCATTGTCATCATAAACATGTTGAGAATGACTAATAACCAGAAATTCATCGGAAAATTCATATCTTCATTCTTGCATACATTCATGTATACACATAAACGTTCTTAAATCTTTATATACATTCATACAGGCATGGATGAATGCATGCATGCATACATACATACATACATACATACATACATACATACATATAAATATCGGGACATCCGTCTGTGGGATGAAGTTGGTTATAACACATGCAGAGAGTTATGCTTAAGGAAATATCACCATACAAAGCTGGTAGATTATTCATGGAACAAAAGAGTAGAAAATCTTATTTTTGTCTTCCAATGACCTTGTTTTGTGTGTAAAATAATCCCTGAGGAAAAAATGAAGAAAAGTACTACGAAACTGTTAAGGAAGATTCCACAGATTAAACCATACTCTTCATAACATAAGCTGAAATAGTGGAATAGAGTCAGATGACAAATAAATTATAGACACCTCTGATGGCAGTATTTTTATGTTTCTATTTTTTTCTTTTCTGTAACAATATTTTATTTTTCATTGGAACACAACAATGTAACATTGGTATCTCTCACTAACTTGGATGTCATTTCATGGTTATGTCCAATAAACATGATCCTCCAAAGGCATTGTAATTTCGTCACCGTTGAATTATTCAGTTCATCATTGTTCCGATTCTGGATCAGTCCGTTTCCAAAGTTATCTGATATCCAGCAGAATGTGAAAAATTTCTGTAGAATTAAATTTCTTTATTTATTCTTCTAATTTTGTTCGAAATAATTTCAAAGATTGAGTGCTATCAGCAGTATATTAAGACATTGAGGAAATATATAACTATCCAGCAGTATATTAAGACATTGAGGAAATATATAACTTTATTTCCTGAACATTTGATGCATTTTAATCATAAACATGTTGAGAATGACTCATGACCAGAAATTCGTTCCAGTATGCAGAACTTCATCCATACATGTATGCATGTATACACATAAACATGCATAAATCTTTACATAGATACATGGATACAAATATCGGGACATCCATATATGGGATCAAGTTTGTTATAATACTTTTAAACTAATATAGTTAAGAAAATATACTCGTAAATAGCTGCTTGCTTGTTTAGAAGGCTTTTACTTCTGTTATTATAGAGGATACACCTGACATGTAATAATGTCACTAACCTCTCCATTGCAGCTTATTATATCATTATGTTTCTATCTATACTCATGTGAACCAGTCTTATCGTATCGTTGACTTTTTTATATTCTTTTTCATGATATTCTTCACAGTCCATAAGTAATTTATCTTGATAGTTTCTGATACCATCTCTAAACAGTCATCTAAGAGACAGAACAAAATAGTAGAAAACAAAATCTTATATTTCTCTGCTGATGACCTTATTTTATGTGTAAAATAATCCCTGAGGAAAGCCTGAAAGAGAATTACTTGGAAACTGTTCAAGTAGAAACTACATATATAATCAGAATCTTCATAACTTAAGCTAAAATCATGGAACAGAGTGAGATGACTAATACATTATACACACCTGTGATAGCAATATTCTTCTGTTTGTTTTATTTTCTTTTGAGTTGCAATAGCTGTTTACTTTAGTTTTCGTTATAATACAACAACGTAACGTCAGTCTCTTTCACTAAATTGATTTTCATTTTTTGAGTATGTCTCGCAAATATCAACCTTCAAATGCATTGGAATCTCATCAGTATTGAATTATTCCGATTTTTGTTGTTTGGTTTTTTTTTTTGCTTTAGTCTGTTTCTAAACTGATGTGCTGTCCAGCAGAATGTGAAATGTTCCTTGTATAATTCAGTTGCTTGTTGTAGTTTTCTAATTTTCTTTGAAATAATTTCTCCTTTAAACACGTTACCCAATCATAACACCTTAGGAGAACTACTATCTTCCAACAGACGGAACATAGCTTATCTTCTCCCACTCCGAATACCTCAGGGCATGCATGGGAATAGGTCTCAAGAAATGCCTAATTACTGCATTGAGCTTCTCAACACACACTGACCATTACTGAAGGACCACAGTAATTCCAAGTTAAAAGCACAGCCTTCATCCTCTAACCTTCTGTTTAACGGCCAGATTGAAGAAGTTAGCAAACAAGCCACGTAGGAAACCAATTTGCCTTCCTACCATAACCACAGCATCGATACAGGGATAGTACGATAAATGAAAACAAACGACCCATGGGCCACTCATTGGACACATACCTCTGAAAACAGTCCTATCGAAGCTCCACCCAGTGAAAGCCACAGTTCTGCCATACCAAAGCGGATATAGCACCATTCGTTTCAGACTTTTCTTGGTCCCAAAGGCAAACAGCTCTCTGCATCTGGTCATCGCATAAGCACCCTCGATCAATTCATCCATGCCCCTTGGTTCCCAATGGAAACACCACAGCACATTTTGAATGCCATCCTTGAGGGAGACTTTGCCATCAGTGTGGACTTAAATGGCGCATACCTTCATGTACCTGTTCACAAGGCTTCCAGGACGTTTCTGCAATTTGCCTACAACATCGTATACCAATTCAGGGCTCAACATTGGCCTCTGCGTCTTTACTCATCTGATAAATTGAGTAATGGCGCATGTCCGCACCATTTCTATGGTGGCAACATCAAGTTACCTGGACGACATCCTGCATTAACATCAGTGAGTATCATATAACAAGACATGATAACTCTTGTTACCAATCTGGACTTTTCTTCAACAAGGAAAAATCTGAACTAGTAATATCTCAACCATTTGCTCACGTAAATATGGAGTTCAATACTCAGGCAACATATTTTGTCTCCCGCAGAATTGGGATCAGGTATTGAAATCCTAACCATAGTAACACCTTTACTTTTGAGGAATTCTATCCGCACGGGAATTCCTTCACCTACTAGGCTTACTCAACACAGCAGCGGACCTCATGGTCCTAGGTTGCCTTCTTATATCCCTACTGCCAGTGATTCTTCTGCCTGAATGGAGGCTTAAAGTTTGCCCACTGCACCATCCTCTCACCATCTGCACATAGTTGAGGGACTATCTGTGGAACTTTGGCAACCTAACTTGGCTCACGGCGGGTATACCTACAAGTACAACCGCTCGAGATTACAGTTTATACCGATGCAAGTATGGAAGGCTGGTGAGCCCAGCTACTACCATCCTTTTGGGAAGTCAGCAGTGCATGCTCTCCCCAAGAACGACATCTTCATATCAATACATTCTGGAGATGACGGCTATTGTGAAAGCTTTTCACTGGTGGCAGCAATAATTGCTTGGCAAGGGAGTTCTCATTCTGACTGTGTAGTCTACAGTGGTGACTTATCTCAAAACAACAACGAAGAACCAAGTACTACAGTGGGGACTTATCTCAAACAACAAGGAGAAACCAAGTCCCAAGACCGTTGCGTCTGGGTGTGGGGCTTTCTAAAGTGGCGTTGTCAGAAACTGATCCACGTACAAGTTCGCCATATCCCAGGACTTCTAATGTACTAGTCCCGGAACAATCAGATATAGACACGGAATGTTCTCTTCATCCTTCCGTTTCCATTCAGATGCGTACCCTACAGGACTGACTGTTGGTGGTTCTGTCTGCTTGAAGGTGGAATACCAACTCCCAACCTTCGTATCTCCCTGACTCAAAGCCCAGGCAGTCCATGCTATGTCGATAGATTGGAAATGGTCTGATTGCATACCCCTACCCTCCAACACCTCTGATTCCAAAAAGTGATACAGAAAAGAAGATTATCAGATTGTTACCTTATCCTTCATTGCACCACTCGGATGTGAGAAGATGTGGATCAACCCCATCAATCTCGCAACAGGAACTCCTCTGAGACGTTTTCTTTCCCTCACCTACTCAAAAAACTGCCATGGCAGTTGTTTCATTCCTACTCAGAGATATGTAACCTGCACAACTGGATCATATGAAACAGGCCCTCAGATATCATTCTCAACCAGTCATGGAGAGAATCGCTCTAGGAAGAAGGTTCTCCACTCTGAAAACATATGAAGGCAAATGGCACGTTTTCACACAGTGGTGCACAAACGAACACATCATACCTCTCCAGGCATCTATATCACAATAGCTAACTTCCTCTGGCTCTTTGTAGAGAGAAAGCTCGTGCTGAATACGATAAAAGGTTACCGCTCACGGAAGGGAGGATATCGGACAAAACAAGGACTTATCCGACCTACTCTCCAACTTTGAGTATACACGACCATAAACATTAGCCTTATGCCCAGTGTGGAACCTATCTTGGGTATTAACTGGCTGAACATGACATATTTGAACCACATTCAAGGGCATCTCTGGCGCATCTTTCATACAAGACCTTCTTCCTGGCATTAGCGGCTGCAGGCAGAATTATGGAATACATGCCTTATCGGCAGACCCAAATTACATGCACTTCCGACGAGATGGGTCAGTCTTACTTGTGATGGCATCCTCTTTCATCGCCAAGAACATCTGTCTCATCTGGACACATCAGTTGAAGGCCACCTACAAGACCTACTCTGGGCTTTCAAGTTGTACCTTAACAGAACAGTGCCTTTGTGTCAAAGGAGATCACGCCCCTTTCTACTTCTCATGAAAGGACAAGCGAATATATCTAAACAGACTATCTCGTCCTGGATTAAGTGGGTTAGAAATAACCCAAGCTTAAATGAAATTATTATGCATTTTGGCTTATAAGGTTGGAGCAGTTGCCACCAGCCTAGCATTCAACCGGAGCTGTTTGCTTACCGACATCATTCAGGCTGTGGGATGGAGATTGGTGCCCACATTCTCTCGCTTTTATCTACGAGTTCTGTCGTCCCAAAGGACCCAATTCGATGTGGTAGGTCAGATATCCGCAGCTCAGCAGGTCACCCTTCCAGGTCGATCGACAGTTTCTTAAGACGTGGCTTCACAACTTCTGCTGGATTTGCAAGGGGTACATTTTCCCTCTTTGAAGCTGCGCCCCGACAGATGGAGTCCTCTCAAGTCGGGTTACCTACAAGCTGTCTTGCATACCTTAGGGGACTGGAGATGTTATCTCCAGGGTAGGGGATGTACTTCCCTCCACCTCTTACCTATTCTCATAAGGTATTATGATTGAGTAACGTTTTTAAAAAAGAATATAATTTGTTCTAGTAAATTATGTTTCTTCAAGAATACTTACCCAATCATAATACACATACACCCTTCCGGCTTCCCCACAGTAACTTTATATCCATAGAGAGTGTGCCTTCTGCTCCATTAGTAACTGGGGTATTCTTAGGCTTTGCCACCAAGTCTTATACCTAATGGAAGATCAGTGTGCATAACCACCACATCGGTCGGCAAACAGCTTTTAACTCCCTTTAGCTACAACTAGTTTCTCGGAGGGTTGGATTTGCGAGGTAGGAGTAGTTCTTCTAAGGTATTATCATTCTGTAAGTATTCTCCAAGAAAAATATTTTACTTGGAGAAATTGGTTTCAAAAAGTGAGTGCTATCCAGCAATATATTAAGACTTTGGGGAAATATATCAATTCATTGCCTGAATGTATAGTGCATTTTGATCATAAACATGCTGATAATGACTAATAACCAGAAATTTATACTAAAAAAATTATTTTCTTCCATGCATGCATGCATGTATGCACATAAACATGCATAAATCTTTAGATAGATGCATGAATACAAAAATGAGGATATGCATCTATGGGATCAAGTTTCTTATCATACATGCAGATTAATATAGTTAAGGATATATTGCCGCAGATAGCTGGTTGATTTTTTTTAGAAGGAATTTTCTTCTGTTATTATAGAGGACACACCTGCAATATAAAACTGATATTAAGCTGTTCATTAGAGTGCATTATGTTATGTTCCGATCTATACTAATGTTAATAAGTTGTATCATATTATTGATTTTTTAAATATTATTTTTCATGCTATCCTTCACAAAACAGTCAGCCACTATTATATCATGACATTTTCCAATACTTTCTCTAAACATTCATCTTTGGGATGGGACAAAGGAGTAGAAACTCTTATTTTTCTTAGCCAATCACCTTGTGAGTGTAAACTAACCCCTGAGGAAAATCTGAAGGAAAAAACCGTTAAAGAAATGACAGCTCTAATGATACTCTTCATAACATAGCTAAAATTATGGAATAGAGTCAGATGACAAATAAAAATTTTAGACACCTCTCATAGCAATATTCTTTTGTTTATTTTGTTTTGTTTTGTGTAACAATATTTCTTGTTATTTTTCATTCTAATACTACAATGTATCGTCCATATTTTTCACTAAATTGGATGTCATTTCATGATTATGTCCAGTAAATATCATCCTCCAAAGGCATTGGAATCTCATTAGCATTGAATTATTCATTTTTTTCATTCTTCAGTTTCTGTTTCAATATGTTTCCAAACTTATTTGGTATCTAGCAGAATGTGGAACTTTCCTTGTGTCATCCAACTGCTTATTTTATTTTTTGAATTTTCTTTCAAATAATTTCACAGTTTAATTCCTATCAAACAGTATATTAAGATATGGAGGAAATATATCAATTCACTGGCTAAACGTATAGTGCATTTTCATGATAATCATCTTGATAAACACTACCAGAAATCCATAGTAAAATACATATGTTTATCCATGCATGCATACAAGTATCCACATAAACATGCATAAATCTTTACATAGCTATATGAATACAAATATAGCTACATCCATCTATGCGATCAAGTTTCTTGTTTGTACATGCAAACTAATATAGTTAAGGAAATATACCCATAGATAGCTGGTTGATTGTTTAGAAGGAATTTACTTCTGTTATTATAGAGGCTATACCTGACAAGTAAAGTTGATATTAAGATCTCCATTCGAGCACTAAAGCACATTATATCGTCATGTTCCTCTCTATACTCATGTGATCAGGCAGATCATATTATTGATTTTTTATATTTCTTCTTTTTCTTGACATCCTTTACAAAACAGTTCGTAAGTATTATCTCTTGATATAATTGTATTATTTTCTTTAAACAGTCATCTAAGAGACAGAACAACAGAGTAGAAAATCTTATTTTTCTCTGCCATTGACCTTGCTCTATGTGTAAAATAATTCCTGATGAAAACCTTAAGGAAAAATACTGGGAAACTGTTAAAGTAGAAAGTACACAAATAATCAAACTCTTCATAACAATACCTGAATGATGGAATAGAGTCATGGGACTAACACATAATAGATGCCTTTGATAAAAAATATTCTGATGCTTAGTTTATTTTCATTTGTGTGCCAATATCTGCTTAGTTTATTTTTTGTTCTAACGCAACAACGTTAAGTCTCTTTGTTTCACTAAATAATTGTAAATTCATTATTATGTGCACTAAACCTCATCCTCCAAATTCATTAAAATCTCATCAGTATTGAATTATTGATTTTGTCATTCTTCAGATTCTGGCTCAATAAATGTCTAAAGTTATATGGTGTCCAGGAGAATGTGAAACTTTTCTTGTGTAATTGAACTGCTTGCTTTTGTCTTCTAATTTTGTTTGAGATTATTTCAAAGCAAATATAGCCATACATAGCTGGCTGATTGAATTAAAGGAATTTCCTTTTTTTGTTATAGAGGATACACCTGACAAGTAAAGTTGATACCAAGCCCTCCATTCAAACCCTACAGCATATTATATCCTCATGTTCCTCTCTATACTCCTTTCAATGAGTCATATCATATTATTGACTTTTTATATTTCTTCTTTTTCATGACATCCTTCACGAAACAGTTGGTAAGTATTATCTCTTGATATAATTGTATTACTTCCTCTGAACAGTCATCTAAGAGACAGAACAAAAGAGTAGAAAATCCTTTTTTTGTGCCAATGACCTTCTTTTATGTGTAAAATAATCCCTGAAGAAAACTGGAAGAAAAAATACTAGGCAACTGTTCAAGTAGAAAACACAGATATAACCTTACTCTTCATAACCTTAGCTAACTTCATGGAACAGAATCAGATGACTAATACATTATACAGGTCTCTGATAGAAATATTCCGGTGTTTATTTTATTTTTATTTGTGTGGCAATATCTGGTTCATTTAGTTTTCGTTCTAATACAACAACATAACGTCATTATCTTTTGCTAAAATAATTGTCATTTCGTGACTATGTCTAGTAAGCATCATCCTCCAAATCCATTGTAATCTCATCAGTATTGAATTATTGATTTTGAAATTGTTCAGATTCTGGCTTAATATACATCCAAACGTTATGTTTTGTCCAGCAAAATGTGAAACTTTCCTTATACTGTATAATTCAATTGCTTGATTTAGTCTTCTTATTTAGTTTGAGATAATTTCAAAGATTGAGTGCTATCCAGCAGTATATTAAGACTTTGAGGAAATATATCAATTCAGTGCCTGAACATGTACCGTATTTTATGTATTTGTTTTGTACCCTTTAATTTTTCGTACACAATCCAGTTATCAAAATAATAATTATTTAAATATATCATAATTTTTCATCCATATCACTTTGTAGTTTCGAAAAATCTATGAAATTATTGGACATAAAGTTTCTACTAAGAAGATTTACGTTTGCATTAAAGATCGAAAATACTATATTCCCATTTTGTTTTTACAAAAATTAATAATTGTTGATGAGAAAATACAATGATTGATGCATAAGTATGGGAGCCCGCTGCATAGGTCAAGGGGGTCACATACCCCCCCCCCCGGAAATCATAATGCATATATATATATATAT
>JAECUM010012675.1:0-17370 GCA_016617855.1 Megalonaias nervosa | reverse complement strand
TATGTGTGTGTGTGTGTGTGTGTGTGTGTGTGTGCAATCAACCTTGGTCAGTAATTGAGGGTACATGCCTACCTGACTATTCAGATATTTTGGGGGATTTTTTTATTGCTGTAAACAACTTACAACAATACTATCTGGAGCACTTCCGTTGTCACATTTTCACTTCGAAAGTGCGTAGTTTTGTACCTTGTTACGATCATGAATATTGGTGGCAAGCAAATCTTACATGTTCTCCACAGTCTAATAATGCCTAAATAGAAGTTCTCGGTTTTGAAAACTACCGGAACTTATGAATTTTGGGGATCAAGCTAAGATTAAATATATGTGTATTTACTATCATTAATCTCATTGATTGCCTACAAGCTCTTACAGCAGACAGTGTGACCTGAAAACTGACATCCAGGATATGCACTACCATGTGCTGCTGATGTGGTCGGGAATAGCTTCGCAAACTGGTCCCGCTAAAATTCCTAATTGAAGACTCAAGTCTAAGTTTCTCGTTTATGAATGTGCAATTATTAAATGAATGTGCGATAATTAAAGAGATGGAATAGAATTGTATAAGAAATATTTGTGGTTTGTTTTGTTCTTGAAATTTATAGGAATTTGTTACTGGATAGCATTCATACATTGATATACCAATTCTTGGCTTGGAAGCCGAGCTAGCCACCTGCAGAGGATGACATGGTGGTTTTCAAGTTAAGAAGAATATCTATAACATTTCCTAAGTGGCAGGTGTTTTAAATTACATCAAGCTTATTGGTAAACATTGTTCTCCTAAATTATGGGCTTATGACTGCGGGAAACGACCAGTAAGCAGACGCCATGTAGATCCAGGTCATGCCATGGGGAGATACTCTGATATCGTGGTAATACCGAAAAAATATTTTTACGATGGCATATACTTGTCCTAATGTTGGTAACTTAATGTATATGTTGCACAAAGTATCAATCAACTTGAAAAATGAATGATGCCTCTATGGCCTTTATTCTGCCACATTTGTCCTCTAACAACAGAAACTTATCAGAGAATTAAAGAAATGTGTCTGTAACCACCTGTGATGGAGGAGTAGCGCCGGGATTGTCAGTGAGAATGGACTACCAACATGAGCATGAAAGTATGTGTCAGCCACAGACTGTTTAATCAATCCCCGGTGTTCCGATGAAAAGTAATAAATCGTGTACAACAAAGTTTAAAAGTCACCACCTGTCAATTGAGAAAGCCACCAGAAAGCAACAACCGCCCATACTTCACATTTTGACTCTTATTTGCTACCATAGATTCGATCTCTTGGTTCTGGACGCATACAGAAATCATGTGGTCTGATTCTTGCATAACATCTTCGGGCATTATCAGACAACAAACTCGTTAACCGATTTGTTTCAGTGATATAGATTCTACGAAGATATCGATTTCATTTCAGAACACGAGGCAGTCATGTTTTGGAAACAGTGATATTCGTGGGTACATTTTTAAAATCGTGTACTCGCCAGCAATCCAGACATTTTCCCGAAATCAACTGGTGATGCAGAACTAGTAAAGTATGGTCATGTAGTGTATATAACATAAGTACACTATAGGTGGCGCTATGCAGATAAATGCCGAAAAATCCGAAAACAACGATACCATAGAACCCACGATAACCTGCCATAAATTAAGATGTACAGAACCACGTCAAAATTATTATGATACCTTCATGGAATTATCTGCTTTGGTTCAGTAAAAGAAAGTTTTCTAGTGAGTTCATGCTTGAAGAAAGAAACTTGGGGAAAGTTGAGGTGAAGAATAAGTCCTCTCAGTCGAGTCGACCGTAATGAACGCTAAAATGGTAAGTGATGTGCTTATAACGTCATTTTGGTACAAGGTGCATCTATATACAGTGGCGACAACTGTAGTACTGCCAATGCATTTTTCGTATCATTAATACAGCGTTTGCATCATCATGAAATCTTGTTCTAATGCGACGAAACCATGTTAGTAGTAGGATCCATAAGCACTTGAACTGTTTTTCATTGCTTTAAATTATAATTCTTAATTTTCGCACCTTTTGCACACTGGGCAATTTAAATTCTTGCACCACCCCATATGCAGCAAAATATTTTATGGAGTTGTATAATAAACTAACTTCTACACTTTGCTTATTGGAAACGTGATTTTATTCTGATTTTCCATTTTGTCCCGTAACAGGTTCCGTGCGTAATACCTTCTTGATGTGAACTCAATAAACTCGACTGTTCAGTAACACTTGTCTGAAGTTATTCTTAATTTAATAATTTTAGACAACTTTAAATCAATCACAAGGTGGAGAACAAACGGTGTTGTACTTATTAAACACCTTTTTGATGATCAAGGATCTCTATTAAGTTTTGATGAAATAAAACAAACCACTCAAACTACTAATAATGTTATACAGTACTTTGCCCTTCTCAGAAATAAACGTGAAGTAGAAAAAGAAAATTAAAATGTTTTTGAAAGTGGAAATAGTTTCCATGTAATGTTCGAAAAAAACGTCACTTCTTAGGGTGAAAGCAAAGAATAAATTTATTTATAAAGATCTAATAAAAACCAAGATACAAAAGCCAAACGTTAAATATGAAACTTGGTCCAAGAGGATAGGGCGTTCAACTGGTGTAAAGGAATGGTCCAACTCATTTGTTTTTGTTAAAGGCTGGACATAGAAATATTGCCACAAACCATTTTTTGAAAAAGATAAATTTAAGCGATAATAATAAATGCACCTCATGTAAAGAGGGAATAGAACAAACTGAGCACTTATTATGGGACTGTTCAGTTACTGGACAGTTTTGGAAATTATTTGGATCCAAACTTACGATCCAAATTTTAAAATTACGCGAAAATAAACGTTTGATGATCTTATCAACGTCCTAATTTATCTTGCAAAATGTGTTATATACAGAGCACGTTGTGCACCCAAAATTCCAAATCTCAACTATTATAAAAATTGTATTTTATCATCGAAAAACTAGACAAATATGTCGCCAAAATGAATAATAGAAGTGATGAAGTTAAGAAAAAGTGGACCCTTTTGTCATCCTTTGATTTGATTTCTTAATTTTTCTTTTCTTTTACATCAAATAAGCAGGCATTGTAAACGCCTTGGGATTTATATGAATGGTTGTGTGTGTGTGTGTGTGTGTGTGTGTGTGTGTGTGTGTGTGTGTGTGTAAGATCAGGTTGGAAAATCATTTTAAGGAAATGCCCCATACACCCAGTCAGGTGGTGATATAGGGGAACATGTAAAATCCTGACAACTTATGCTCAATTGAAGAAGAAACAGTGTCACACACCAATTCTTTTTGTCTTAATTTAACATTATTACTGATTACAGAACATTCTGAACTCTAAAGAAAGACGGGCGGATCCAGAGAAGGAGCAGAGGGACCCCCGCCCCTTCGTTCACGTTTGATAACTAATTCTGGTATTAAGCTGAGAGAGTTGCACTATTATGTAGCCATGCAGTATAAGACACAACATAGCAGA
The DNA here is from genome assembly GCA_016617855.1 of Megalonaias nervosa. Lineage (NCBI taxonomy): Eukaryota > Metazoa > Mollusca > Bivalvia > Unionida > Unionidae > Megalonaias > Megalonaias nervosa. Next base: position 13,868 of record JAECUM010012675.1, on the reverse strand, counting down.
TGATACCCATATCTGTATATCCAGCTCTCTAATATCCTTCGTAATTCTTTCTAGATAACATGTAGGTAAAATTATGTGAATGTCTGGTTTCTTTATTCTTTATTTCCTCCTTATGCGGAAATTGCTGATGATCCCAGACTTTGTGGATTCAGGGCACATTTGTTTGCTATCTAAAGAAAAGAAAAAAAAAGAAATCTGGACAGTTTCCCTGAGAGTTCGTTGAAATGATCATCAGACATGGCAACAGTAAAATATAAAGTAGTAAACATCATCATTTCGCTTGATTGTAAGAAACTCGTCATACAGTTTTTAATATTTATATCCAGTACCAGCAGGGCCGACAAAGGAGGGGGGGGGACCGGGAATATACCCCTGGGGCCCTGGCCGAACAACACTTTTTAATTTTATAAAAGAAAAATTTTGTTTGAACAAGAACTTGGAGAGGCCAGGGTATTTCTGCCCCCAGGGCCCGTGATTGCTCTCTTCGGCCCTGAGTACCAGATTGTTTGCAGCTTTCACGACTTATTGTTCACAATGCCTGTTGCCTTTTGCTATCAATCAATATTAGCTATGAGTTTTGGATGAATTATTGCAAGATGTGTTCTAACGGAAGGGAACTAACTCTTTACGCTTCTTAGAACTACAGGAACGCTTTATCGGGATTGTGTACCTTTATTGACAAACTGTATTTTATTGGTAAAATGGGGAGGGGGTGACTTTAAAAATGTCAAGAACTATTTGCAAACTTTAATTTTGCTTGAACTCAATACAGAATTTTTTATACACAAAAATATAATATAATAGAATAGAATATAGTACAACATAAGATATAATGAAATTTAGTGTCGTACTATAATCAACAAAAGTCTTATTTCTCAGTCTGACAGGCTTAGGAGAATATCATTACACAAAAATCGAATCCTGTTATATAATGGTTTTATGGAGTTGCTTTAACAATTATTGCTGCAACAGTTATTACATGTCTGCATCACAACACCATGTTGACATGCAAAAATATCTAAATAAAGTCTTTTGCATGTAAATATGTCATAAATCCAACCACCAGTAGATGTTTTGTTTCATTTGGATAGAAAAGTATTGTTTTACTGTACAGTATGTAGAATTATATAACAAGGTTTTTGTTTGGACTGGTTTTGGTAATATATTTCTATTCTAATGGACTACAAGTCTGTATAAGTGTACCATGCCCTCTGATCCAACCCACAGATAATTGTCCTCGTCGAAAGCCACGGAGGTGATTCCTCTCATGTTGTTTCCCTCTATCAAGGTTTGAAGAAAGGCTCCATTTCTGCTTAGTCGAATAATCCGGTTCTGTTCTTGATCTACCACAATAATCCCACACTGGTTGTCAAAACAGATTCCATAAGGTGTAAAGGTATCGAAAGTTTGCTTTCCATACAGCGACCTGACTTTCCCGTCTTCCTCGTGCACAGTAATGGTCCTCGCGCTGAGATCCGCCACGCAGTAGTCCCCGGATGGACGGTCAGTGTCGATTCTAATTGGCTGCTGATGGCGGGAAATAGTGTTTTTAATGAGGTCACCTTTGGCATTGAATACATCGATGTATCCATTCCCATAACCTGGTGTTCCTTTCGAAGTGAAATCCGAAAAAGAGACTACAATCTCTTCTCCTTCTTGGCCAACGCGGCTAAAGATCCCATGCGGATGCTGAAAAGTGTGGGAAATGAAATCAGACACTTCTAGTTGATGATTTACGTATTTGATGCATTTCTTTCCGCTACATGTAACGAGGCATCCACCCAAATTAGTTTTAGTCAAGTCATCCACATTACAGCCAATATTTACTACCTCCAACATTGTTCCATTCAAGTCAACTAGTCTAATGTAAGGATATCCACTACTCGCAATCCACGCTCTTCCATTTCCCATGGGCGCGATACCGCTCACAGCAGTGGTCATAACAGTTCCTACCTCCTTGCTAAATATATGTACCACGCCAACCCTTGCCCTGGCGACTCTTACATGGTGCTGTGGTCCAGCCTCGTTCTCCCCTTCGTGTTCGACCTTTTCCAATAAAGGATCCTTGATCCTCCCTATCAAAGCAAATACCATTTCTGAAGTCACATTGGTTGGCTCGAACCGAACTCCTCCGATCGCTGTTTTGTCGTCAGCTGGAGCTTCCATATTAAGTATAGCAAGGCTGTCATAAAGTGATGAACCTCTATGGATGAAATCTTGATCATCTCCCGAGTCCAGAAGTTCTTTGGCACCGGTGAGTAGGCCCCTGTTATGATCATATTTCTTCTGACACTCAACTAACTCATTCTGCATTTGACTTGTCTTCATAAAGTATTCATCCCGAATCTGCTTCTCTATATTCTTTTTCTCAGCTTCCAACATCGCGTGCAGTTTCTTCACATGCATTTCCACTTTTCGAATATCCTTTTTCATTCTTTTAGGGAGATTCACTAACTCGCTCTTTATTTTTTCTACATAGTCTTTCTGGCTCTTTAAGTTGGTCTTTATGTAAGAGTTTTCAACCATAGTCTTCAGCTTGAGTTTCGCCTTGTCCGCCTCATCAAAAAATCCTTTGACTACGTGGTTTCTATGGTTGTCTGTGTCGCAAAGTTTGCAAAGAGAATGCTTGCACTGCTTACAGACGATGGTTATCTCCTCGCCGCTGTGGTACGTGCAGTAAAGGGGTGCACGAGATTTACGTGTCAAAAAAGCCGTGTTGTCGTAAGGCGCAAGTTCTGCCAAAAGATGGTCACTTGTGATTTTCATTTTCATATGTGATGCAGTGCATGCTGCACAGAAATTTTCGTCGCAATCGAGACAGAAAGTTTCGGCTGGTTTATAAGGACCACATATGTCACACGGTACTTGCGGCTTGTTAGGCGTGGTTTTATTATGGATTTGATCAACATAGAAGTTAGTTTGAAAGGTCTTGATCCCTCCCTTGGGAATCGTGATATCTCCTTTGCACGTAGGGCACTTGAAATGGCCAACCCTTGAAAATTTTTGGACGTAATTCTCCAAGCATTCTAGACAGAATGTATGATAACATGGCGTCAACTTCGGCTTTTTGAAAAGTTTACTGCAAAGTTGACACTTGTTTTCGTCCTTGGCTTCATTGTTCGTTTCCTTCGCTTGCGATTTCCCTTTTTCCGACGTCATTTTTTGCAAACAGCTCTTTGTGAACCAGTACAAAAATAGTTCTTTATATTGTATGATAATGATTAGTGTATAGCGCTGGGCCTTTTTGGATCCACGTTATTTTCAATCAGGTGCTGACTATATTATTTTCACATACATTTTCACCATCAAAAACGTTTAGTTATCGTTTTCATTCCAATTACAACATATCACAGTGACTCCTGTAAATTCCACCCGTATTGTCCTTCATATGAACGAATATCCCGGGCCCAGTTTCGATCAATTGTCATTTTTGTCCAAAGTTTAGGTTAATTATTCACTTTCTCTGAGCTTTAAATGGAACACAGATCGATGTGATTGACCCTGTTTACTTATATGAATAGGCGACTACTCTTCCATATGCGGATTGCCTTTTCTTCTGAGCTACAGCGGTAATGTATCGCATGTCACAATGAGTGTAAGTGTGCATTCGTCCTAAGACTACAAGAAAGACTCGGAAATGTATACAGAAGTATGTGGTAGTTTAGGAAACATTGTCACACCAACCTTTTAAAAACAATAGTACATTGATGTGGCAAACATTATTACATCAACCTTTTAAAAAAGATTGTACATCGACAAACATTGTTACACCAAACTTTGGAAAACAAATAAGCACATTTATTTGGCAAATATTGTTACACCAGCATTTGAAAACAAAATGGTACATTGATGTGGCAATTTACGTGTACATGCCGATATCGCTACACGTCGGACAATTTCTGGTTTCGATTTTTTAAATATACAATTACAAATTGCTTTTAATGTTTATTTTTATAACTGCAGATCAGTACAAATGACATTCCAATATTAAAAAAACACTGGTTTGATAAAGAAAACAAAAGTTTAACATTAATTAAGCAGTCTGAATCTAGTGTAACATTCATCGTCTCATATTCGGTAATATGAACATGTCCTGATGTAAGGGCTTTTATGTTTTTAAATACCCTCGTGTAAATTGTAAACAAAAACTTATAAACGGTATGGAATCACTCGTCAGAAAAATTATTATTGTTATTATTATTATTATTATTATTATTATTAATGCCTGACATCAGTTATTTTCACTCTGTTGCCAAATGGTTGTTTCCCAAGAGGAACACAATGCCATGCTTACCTAGCTACCCGTCTAGCAAGCTACCCAACCTACCTACTCACGCATTTACAGATCTACCAGCCAATTACCAGAATTTTTACCAACCCACCAGCTTACCAAACTATCCGCATCATGGCGTATATATGAACCTATTCACCCTCCTTCCTATACATCCATCCATCCATACATACATACATACATACATACATACATACATACATACATTTGACAAATAACGTATTCTTTGCATTGAACTTTGTTTAAAAGGTTCATCTTAGTACTGAGAGAAATCATATATATTTGTACACTACATACTTGTTTTCGAATGCGTCAATCTCGTGCATATACAACTGAGCATAACAAGGGAAACAAATCCTATAATTATCAAGCCCAATATTTGCTATTATTTACTCTCCTCCTTCCTCTCCCTTTTTGTATGCTAAACCGATTGCATGATTATAAAACTACACAATGGTTCATTAAAAATTAATGTTTAAATCAAAATTTATTAATTAAAATTAGGCCGTATATATTTTAACTAATCTGCGTTTCAGTGACCGTGTGTAATCATAGGACAGCCATAGAAGACGGTGCAATTATAGTGCGCGCAAAATGGCGTGTAAATCCTACTTTTAAATTTAAATGAATTTAGGAAATTAACGAAAGAGAATTATATCCATCCTTGAAAGTAGGACTAATATAAATCACTTTGAGGTTATGAATAATTTATGAGTACGACCAATTTTATCTGTGGATTACGCTAGTGAGCATCGACTTGACAACAATGAAATTTAACTTACACTGAAGTTAATGAATATGGAAATGAACTTAAAGCCTCTACTGGCTAGCATTTCCGGAAACATTGAAAAGATAGTGAGACACAAGTCGACTCCAACTGCAAACTTCATAGACACAGGTCTACCGTCGCATAATGCACTAGTAGATTTGGCTCTATGAAGCTTCTTACGAGTAATCTGTAAAACAAATAATATAATCCCCGATCTGCAGAGGCAACTGTACCCGAGTAATCAAGTATAGATGAAAATTAACTGTTAACTGTGCTTTGGGGCTCTTTTTGCCTCGTAATCGTCTGCTAGGATGAATCCGGATATAGAGCTAGGTAACCATAAGCCTGTGTTCAGTCCAACATTAATATTAACACAGTCACTGCATTCATCAATTTATAATTTCTAACTGATTGTCGCCAGGGGGTCCCAAACATTGTCAAGTTGTTGGTGTTTCGAATCAAACGGGAGTATGTTTAGTAACTCGGTCGCTATATTTTCATGGGTGATTCTATATTTTTAAGCAATAGATGTAATGCAGTTCGCCGTCTTTGATAATCTTAATAATTCCGTAAATTTTGGAGTTACATTTTTTTGAACACAGAGTTCTTCTTTTTATTTCTTCAGTTTTGTTTAGAAATATTAAAACTAGACGTTGCAAATATTGGACGCAAACAACACCGCTTTTACTGAAATGTTGTTTTCTGGAATCCCGAAAAGGACAGTGAGCAGTCTGTATTCTTGTTTACATGAGACGTTCTGTTTCATTTGAAACGCCAATATGCTCACAGTGTGTGGGACCCCTGGCGGCGATCAGCTTATAAATTATAAATTGATGGCTGCAATGACCAAGTTGTGTGCATTTTTTATATCCTAAGTGCTTTTCGTTAATAAAATCGGGGCGGAGGTTACAAACAAACGGGAGGGTGTGCGACTACTAAACTTTGATTTGATTTCGAGTCATATGATGCACAATATGAAATACTTTTTCGGATTGGTCATATATTTTCAGAAGTAAAATCAAATGCTACATAACTAAAGTAGGAATGATAATATATTAAAGGCAGTATAGTCTTCTGACGGAATTTATTTGAAACTATGCAAAGAAATAAATATTGGAAACACAGATTATGTAACAAACATTTTAATGAAGTTGAGACACCTAATTAATGCAGTTGAAAAATAAACCGAACAGAAGTATTGGTTGTCCAGATTATCCAGTGTGAAAAAAACCAGTTTTGTATCGACGGCTGGTGGTAATTCCGCACACAGATTTTTCCAAGTACATTCATCATGGTTTCTGTTAAATTTAAAAGAAACAATCATAAGGTTACATTGAGTTTCATTTGGATTTTAGACTCTGTCTGATTTTTGTTTGAAACTAAATAATAAAAGGGTTTTTGCTTTATTATCCTGGAGTCAGAGTGGAGAATACAAACTTAGAAAAGTGTTAGCATGGGCTGCTACCCTGCAGATTCTTGTTCTCACTGTGCTTGGTTGTCTCGTTTCTTTTATTCTGCCTATTTACCTCAATGTGTGTGTGTGTGTGTGTGTGTGTGTGTGTGAGAGAGAGAGAGAGAGAGAGAGAGAGAGAGATTATATTTTTGGGTATTCAGCATTAGCAGAGATTAGAAACGTTCTCTACACTTAGACTCTCTCTCTCTCTCTCTCTCTCTCTCTCTCTCTCTCTCTCTCCAGACTATATCCCTTGACAATGTCGCATGTGGATGAAAAAAAGAATACAACGTTGTTGACTAAGCGAGACACAATTTTCAGCGTGGGAGAAATTTATCAGACCAGAAAACAACGTTGCTCATACCGAACACTTATCTTGTTTCTAAAAGTGAAAAAGTATAGCACGGTCTGTTTGCACTTAAATCATTCAAAGAACAAACAACACAAAAGCCTGGTCTGGTTTACGCACCAAGAATTATAAACGAAGATAGACCTATGTGATACGTACCACGCAAGTATAGGTATCTTTAGTCCGTATATTCAACGTAATACTTTTTGTGTTATCGTTGGTAACCAGGCATGACTTAAACTGTATAGCGTGGTATACCGTTGATCTGCTTTACCTATGTCGGGGAGGGTTCGATCAAATTCAGTCGTCAATGCTATCTTTAAACATATTTGTATTTCTGCATAACTGACTTACGACGAGTTGGGTTAATCTGCGAAATGAAGCGGATAGAACAGCTTTACCGACAACACACACACACACACACACACACACACACACACACAAACAAACACACGTCAGTCTATAGATGAATGTTAACACCGAGTCGCTTGGTTAACTAAAATAGTTTATTGTCATTGTGTCCTAATAATAATTTAATAATTTGATCATTCATTCATTTAATGGGTAACTCGACAGACCAATTAGTTTTTGTTAACAAAACATTTATTTATTTATTTATTTTTTTGTTTTGTTGGATAAATTTTCTATTTTGGCAATAACATATTTGAAGTATCATTTGTTACATTGATTACATTTTTGTATACAGAGCTATAATTGTTACACAGATGTAGTGTATACAATGTAGTAGTAAATTGTTTGTATAGAAATAACTCAAATTGGAATATTTTTACGTTTAAAGTACTACAAAAAGTCTTTTATTAAAGAGTAATCCGGAAATTACACATATTTTTTTTTTTCTTATTTTCATATTTTATTTAAATGAAATATATATAAAGCTATTTTATATAATTACTGATGTAACGTGCTTGATTCATACAAGAATTAAATTTGATTCTGTTATGCAGTTTTTTGTCATTGGTGAAGTGGGGGAGGGGGTGCGGTCTTATTCAGTGAGAGTAATGTTATTTTGTGGGCAGCTTAAGATTAATTAAGGTATAGCTGAGGTTTCTTTTTAAGTTAAATGTTTACTCCGATATTTTAGTGAGGATAAAAAATATGCTTTCATGTGAAAAACGAAGAGAATGGTAAGTAAATTTAAACGAAACAGGCGCTGAAGCCTGAGATTAATTCAAACTTCGACTTTACTTAAAATATACACATTATAACCTGGTGGAATGAAACCGCGCACATGCAATCCCTAAGTACGGAAACCCAGTGTACAAATTGAAACTTTTGACAAAGAAGGTATCCGCGAGTACAAAAACCACGAGTACAGCTGTGACATGATCACGGTTGGAGCGCGACACAGTGGTAAGTTGTGATTTTGTTCCAGCTGTGTGTCCACACACTGTCTACAAAACACGGAATGGCCAGAATGCACAAAACGATGGCCTCGAGTGCATTAATCCTACAAACGTCACACTGGCGCTGATTTGTCATCGTAGTCACCATCGGCATCGCAGTCGTCGACACTTTAGAGATCGGTGTCGGAGTCGTCCATGTTCAATAGGGCCGCACTGACGCCATCGGTGCAGTGGCTAACGGCAAACAGGAATTCCATTCAGGTGTATTCTTTCAATTGGAATCGGGTTATCCACCGTCGTCCAAATGTCCTTGGTTTCCTTCAGCAAACCAACTCGCGTCAATTGCAAACAAAAACGCGGAGTAATGGTCAACAACATTGACAACTTTCCGGTAGAACGCCACTCCAATGCACTCAGTATACCAGCAGTTAGTAATGTAAACATCTACTTTATGGACGGGTGTTAGTACTGCCGGTTATATTAATCGACGACGCCTGTATATTGAAGCTGTCAATAGATCCAAAAGCCACTGTTCCGGCAATTGTGGTTGAAGACGCTTTCCGAAGATGCTTTCCGACATTCTTCGTCGAAAAATGACGCCGAGTGATTCTCTTGTCGACTCAGCCGCTCCGTTGCGACAATTCTCCACTAGCTTTCTTCGTATTATTTCTTCACTCATATCCAGATGTTGAATATGCGGATGGAGCATTGTGATGACATTTACTTTCACTGGCCCATTTTGCGGTGCAACTGGAGAACTAGCATCTCATGTTTCAACCCGCGGTGTATACATTAGTGCTTGAACAAATCTCCATCGTAAAAAAAATGAAGATGAAAGCGAGCAAACCAGGGCATGCTCAGATTGGCGTCTTTATTACTGAGACAAGTGTGTATGCATTGTTGAAGTGTGTTGGCTTCCACTGATGTATGCCAGTTAATCTCTGAATAGAGGAAAGCAGGCAAACCGAAAGTGGTGGCGCGTGTGCATAAATTAATAGAAAGCAAAGGAGCTGTCAATATGAACATGCATTTCTTGATGTCAACGTCAATCAGATTCTGTACTCTCAGTTGTGCACTCGGGGTTTGCTGCGTTGCTTCCGTTATTGGTGCTGTCTCTTTCAGTTTCCTTCATAGAGGGGACCCCCTAATGCTAAAAGTTTAATAGATTTTATATGTTTGTGTAGAGCGTGCTGAGTTGCGATGTCTACTCGCGGTTTTCGTAACAGGAGAATACTGCCTTGCGAGAAGTTGGGATTCGCACTCGGGACTTCTGTATTAAACGAGTCAAGCTCTGTATTTTTGGTATACTCGGTCTTTCGCGGTTTCAGACCACCCGTAACAACCCTTGGGGCTGTCGTAAGGGACTGGCAACCGACCGAGGCGCCATTTCGTGGAGTTTGAATGCGGCGCTCGTCCGGGACGCCGTTTTCGTCCAGTGCAAACTTGCAACGGCCCTGATTGTCGCTAAGGAGGTGCCTCAGCTATCTGATGATTTACTATCTAAATTTGGATATTATCCCAACGTTGACCTGTTGAGCGGACACGTATATATCATAAGAGTCTAACAAAATAGTTCCAAATACATGGCCCCTTTACTTTGTTTTGTTGTGATAACTTACTAGGGTCAATTTAATGTTTGTCTTGATTTTACGTTATACTTCGTAAAATTCTTTGTAAAATGTTTTTGTAAAGCGTAAAATTGTCAAATCTTCAGTTTCGGAGATGTGTAGTTTTTGCACGTTGCCAATCTCTTCAATTTCGGGGTAGGTAAATATTGCATGTAGTCCACAATCCCATAAAGCGCAAACAGACGTGATCTACTTTTTTTTAAAAAAAATGTTGGAACTTGTTAAGTTTGACGTTACAGCAATGCATCAAAAGAATATACCCCATGTATGAAACTTTTAAAAATGTGTAGCGCTGTATTTAAAAAATAAATGAACAAAAGAGATTTCATCTTTGCAGGCATTATTTCAGCTTGTAAGAGAGTAATCCGAATGTATTCCTCTATCCTTTATTACCTCCTTTAACCCCAACACTTATTTCAGTATAAATAACCTTCACATTATATGTAGTTATGCTGTTATTAAAATCCCCTGTCTGGGACTCTGTAGATTCACAATGTCGTATCTTCTACTCGATTGTCGAGACTCTGTAGTGTTGATAATTGTTAATTTCAATTACTTTAATGTAACCAACATTTCCGAGTCTAGGAAAAGAATGGACAAAGACGAACGTTCGGATTAAATTCTTGCAAGTTGAAACAGATTTTGAAATTTGCATTTATTCGAAAGTCTTCCTTAGATTTTTATACAAAATCAGCACACAGTGATTTAACAGCATCTACGTGATGCTGGTTTACATTCACAACTGCGAGGTGAACAATACGGATAATAACTAGAGTGTACACAGATAGCTGCATTCGGACTACCTCGGCTATTTACGAAACAAGGATTGACCGAGAAGTTATGCGTTTTTCATTCGTAACATTTCGGTCAATCTTACAATCAATCCAATCGTAGAAATGGCTGAGATAGTCCAAATAGATTCCGGTTTCTTTTTTGCGGAGAAATTTCTGGCGAACAAAATTTATGATTTTTCTGTAACTTACTTTGCTGATATACATCCGAGGTATATTTTTCTCTGGCAGAGAAAGCTGTGGTCGTTCTATTTGTCTGGTTGGAGGTTATGTTTCCCCTATTTACCATGATCCAGGACAACAGTCGTTGTAAAAGGAAGAGTTCTTCATCGATCTAATATCAAAAATAAGTTTACAGATTCACAGGATTCAAAATTTCACACTTGCATGGTTTTTCTCGGTTCACATTTGTATGGGTTATCAGTGCTCTTTTCGGTATTTTATGGCAGGTATTACGGAACATTACGCAAACACCTAATACAAGAATTAGCCCTATCTTAAGTAATCAAACCCTAATACGTGAGAATTTCCTTAGAATTTCTTATGTGCAAAAATTAGGGAGCGCCCGTTTTTTTTTTTAACGAAACTAATTAAGCAACTTAAAGATCCGTAATTACTTTATATTATAACGTCTGCTCCTAGGAATTGACTAATTACTCTGTTTAACAAATAACTTTGCAACATCGATGCCGATAATCAAATAAGTACTCACTAAAATAGCCGTAAATACAAACAGCATATAGCCCGGAATACTGTATTATCGCGGTACTTAATGTTGTTATCAGTACATATTAAAACCGTTATGTTATTGATACACTGTTACAAATTGTAAAGTTGTTTTTTTTTTCTGACTTTCCCTCTATGTATTCCTATTTTTAAAACATTTCTGTCAATCTAATCGCCTATATGTAAATAAAAACGTTCATTGTGACTGACCCAGATTACTGTACCATGAGGGAACCATATATTATCGCGGTATTCGCCAGGGAACAATTCTATATCCTCGTGGTATTCGCCTAACTTAAGTATCGTAGCATGCACGTATTATCATAAACAATAAATTTAAACTTACGTATCAGATGGAATGTCCACGCTTGCACTGGCTGAATATTTCCACAACAATAAGGATCCATTGAATTAACTGAATACACTAATGTTTACTGAGTTGAAATCCATGATAATAACAGCACAAATTCGAATAAAAACTTATTACATAACTTTGTAAAAATGCAATGTTAGCAGAAAAATGAACTATGTTGCCTCACAACTGATGTTAAACAAGAAGGTGTGTCCAGTGTTGGCAAATGTCTCATCGTGCCCATTTAACAAACATATGATTAACACAATACCTTAGTGCAGGAGGTTGATGCTTGTGACATACACAGCAGTTTGAAGATTCATCCTCAGATAACGGTAAACGGTCTTGACTGTCCTTACAACTATTCTCATCAGAAGAATCTACATAATCTAAATATGCAGTTGAACCTGGCTGAGCAAAAAGAAAAAATATTATTCTAATCATATGTGATTTCATCCAAACTTCAGAGGCTGTAGTACACGACTTCTTTTTCTTTGAAAAAATAGGCATTGTTCTGACACTCTTTAATTCTGCAGTTAGAGACTTCACAGATGAGGCAGATGATTTTCTGACACTCTTAGAACTCACACTTGATTTGGTACATTTTTGTCATGTTTGGAAGCTGATGATTGTCAGATGATGATAGCATTCTTCTTCTTTGCTAGACTACCAGCAAAGAAAGATGGTACAAATTTCTTTCGTTGCTTTTGGACAATTTCTGTTATGATTCTCTTATAGAGATCACGCAGATTTTCACCTTTCTTCTCTGGTGTTTTGGCTTTCATAACATATTTAGGGTAATCTTCAGTTATTGTTTGAGAGGTTTCAAAAATATTTCCGCATGGTAAATGGTTGATAGTGCTAACTGAGAATCCAAAACTTGTCTTGTTTGAAAACGGGTAAATTCCAGATTTTCAAAAGCAGAAGTCAAATTTTCAGGAGACATTGCTTTCAAGTAGGGTTTGCAGGAAAGTTTTGCAATGTCATATCTTGTTACTTATGTCCAGGGTTTCCAATGTCATTGCCACACCCAGTGATGGTTACATTCTGTGATCTTGCTGATGCATCAACTTGTGCCTGATTATCCTTGCCACCTACAGCTCTTGGAGGGGAATGCTTAGTGTTGATTCCAGTTACGTCAATATTAAAAATGACTTTTTGGCCTGTCTCTTGAAACTGGAAAGATGGTTGAAGCACATTTTGCTCACAGCATAGAAAAATTGTGTGACTTGGTAAGTTTTAAATCTGGCCGCCTACAAATAAGTCAATTAAACCAGCAATCACTCAGTCGAATCTTTCTTTCCACAAGATACTGCATAGTCTGCTGCAAGGTACTGCACATTCGCCTTGGTGAATCCATATCCGATCTCAGCCACATATGATGATTTACAAGTTGATATTCTTCTCTCTAGACCTGGGTTATATATATATATATATATATATATATATATATATATATATATATATATATATATATATATCTCTTCCGGCTTGAGGCAGCTGTCCGGATTTTTGTGCCGTTTTCATGATCTGTGTGCTTGTTGTCTGTCTTCGTCTGCGTTATTGTGTTCATCATGCACTGGCTGTTCTTTTCGAATGTGTTTCTTCATCTTCTTGTATTGGAAACAGAAAAATTAGACTTTTTCTCAGCTGTCTTGCTCCACTGTTGCGGCTTCCTTTGTTATCGAACAAGCCGCCATCACGTGATACTCGCCAGTCCACCCGTTTATGCTATGATGGACCCTCATTAATTGCGTTAAATGGCCACTCTTTGGCTCTCCACACTGCATTGTGCACTAGACTAAACGATCTGGGACTACATTCATCATTCCATAACTGTAAACGGAAGCGAAAAAAGAAGCGTTGTTTCAAAGCTGACCGGCGTAGAACAGGAAGAAGAATTCCAGTTATCTCCCTTTCGCCCTTTCCGGCGCAGAAATTTAAAAATTCGGCCGTTAATTAGACAACCTAATCCAAATTCCAATTAAATCGTCAACCTTTGTGTCAGCTACCGAAGAGATACCACTGCGCATCGCATTATTCAATGCCCAATCAGTAGGACCATCGGAAAAGCGCACAGAAATAGTTAATTTTATCAACGATCAGAATATCGACGTCTTTTTCCTGACAGAAACATGGCTAAAA